>CAUYRT010002437.1:0-10404 GCA_963574885.1 Lepilemur ruficaudatus
CTCCACGTGCACCAGCGCATCCACTTGGAATTGAAGCCCTTCGAATGTCCTGAGTGCCCAGGGACCTTCCGTCAGCTGGGCACTTTCAAACGCCACCTGAACACTCATTCAAAAACGACCTCCCGATGAGTCCATCATCAGATCAGTCTCTGGCTCCAAGAACCAAGCGAATCTGAGGAGTTGTGAGCTGTGTTATAAATGACATCAGACACACGGAGCACTTCGGGCTTCCCCGCCCAGGGAGTTCTGTGGATATTAAACACCAGCATATCTGAATAAATCTTCATCCTCCCCACTGGGTCTCGTTTCCTGTTTCATTGTATCTGTTGTTTTCTTCCTTATAGGTTTTATAAAATGTCTGTTGCTGTTCTTCAAAGGAACTCAAGGGCTTATTAGTTTTTACTATTTTGTAACAAAAAACTGAGGCTGCTGCTTTTCCTGCTTTTACCCGTCTTCCATTATTTCACTTTAACTTGGGACTGTCCAGATAGGGTGGCCAGGTTAAATACACAGCGCCTCATGATATTGAGATTTCAGATAAACAGTAATTTTTTTTTTTTTACTATCAGTGTGTTCTAAATTATTTCTTCTTTATCTGAAATTCAGCATTCATTTGGTATCCTGTATTTTTTATTCAGGATAGTATGGGCGCAAACATTTTGGTTACATGTAGTATTTGCTGTGCTCTAGCCAGGGCTACAAGCGTGTGCTTCCCCCACACAGCGCGCTCTGCTTCCGTTAGCTGTGGGTGTACTCCACAAGCTCCGGCACCCATGTGAGCACCTTAGTGTTGGTCAGTTAGTACCAACTTGTTGGCGACTACATGTCGTGCTTGTTTTTCCATCCTCGTGATACCTCACTTCAAACAATTCACAATTGCAAAAATGTGGTATCCTGTATTTTCTTAGGGCAGTTTTAGGTTCACAGTAAAATTGAACAGCACGTGCGGAGCATCCTATACATCCCCGGCTCCACACAGGCACAGCCGGCCCCACTCTGGCCATCCCTGCCAGAGGGGATGTTTGTTACAGTCAATGAACCTGCACAGACACAACACCCTCACCCACAGTGCAGTGTGCTTCAGGGTCTACTCTTGGTGGTGTTCGCCCTGTGGGTTTGGACAAATGTGTAGTGGTGTGTATTCACAGTTAAAGTATCATGCAGAATATTTTCACTGCCCTAAAAATCCTCTGTGCTCTGTGGATCGAGCTCTCCTTCCCCACATCCTATATTTTTGAGGGCTACATCTGACAGCCCACAAACTCTCACTTTGACTGTTGGACTACAGAGGGTTGCAGCGTCCCAGTGATTAGCTGATCTGAATGATGTCTCCATTCCCTGGAGGCTTTGTTAAGCCACAGGTCACTGGGCCTCTCGTGCAGACCATGTGGTGTAGTAGGTCTGGGCCTGGGCCTGAGAATGTGCATTTACAGATTCGGTTTGTTTCAGAGTCGTTTCCTAAAGCCTGTAGAGCTCCCTAATTCCGCACAGCATTTCCCCAGCGCGAACATTGTGCTTAGTACGATGCATCTGTCACAAGCAATGAACTAATTTGATATATCCATGTGAACCAAGGGCTACAGTTCATTGAGAGCCTCCCCTTCCTGGATGCCATGTGCCTTTTCAGGCTCCTCTGGGTGGTGACAAGTCCTCAGACTTTGCTTATTTGGGATAGACTGAGCATCTGCATTTTTAGGGAGCTCCCAGGTGATGCTGACCCTGGTCTTGGGAGGACAGTTTATGGTGCCTTGTTTAACTCATGGGCAGAGCACCCCTCGGGCCCCTTTAGGATGTTGACAAAAGACCATGAGATCTGTCAAGGAAAAAGGGAGAGCTTTCTTCCTATTAAAACAGTCAATAGATTGGGAAGACACAGCCTCGGGCATAAAGCAGAAACACGCTCTGCAGAGGGGACAGGGAAGGCAGCATTTACATCTGTCAGGGTCTGTCTTGGGTGTATATTTAGCAGGTTTGGAGAAAGACTATGAATATTTATGAGGGAAGCCAAGGGCATAAACATTCTACATTCATTTCAGGGTGGCATTTGAACATTGGCATGAGGTAGAATGTGGTTCTTTATGTCCAATGGAGAACTATAGAGCTAGTGACAGTGTGTGTGCAGTCCCTGGGAGCTGACCAGCCGTCCGGGCCTGTTCTGTGCATTGGGGAGGATGGCATGGCGGTGTCCTGGCCAGTGGAGTTGCCAGCAGGACCCCGAGGTGGGGCTCAGGGAGTGTGGTCGGTTGGCAACGGTGGCCCACCAGGAACAGCTGGGAAACTGCTAGTTGTAGCCATCTCGACACTGCTTATTATGGGCTAGTTTCTGTTCAGTTACCGGAAACACCTCAGGACAGCTCACATCAGGTAGCCACTCTCCTGCTGGGGCTACCGGGTTCGGTTTCTGGTACATTCATGTAGCCATGGGGAGTCCGTTTCATCTGTCAGCCAGGGGTGTGTTTTACCAAGAAGGGTTCCTGAGGCAGGGACGTGGACAAAATGGACATAATTCATACTAGCACAGATCTGCACAGGGACAGTAGACCAAATGGACCTAATACATATTTACAGAACGTTTCATCCTACACCAGCAGAATTCACACTCTTCTCTTCAGATCATGAACCATTCTCAAGGTTAAACCATATGTTAAGCCACAAAACAAGTCTTACAGAATTCAAAAAAATTGAAATGATATGAAGTATATTATCTGACCACAATGGAATAAAACTAGAAACAAAAACAAGAGGAACATTGGAAAATACACAAACACAAGGAATTTAGACATTATGCTCCTGAATGGAACAGTGGGTCAATGAAGAGATTAAGAAGGAAATTAAAAATTTTCTCAAAATAAATGAGAATGAAACCACATATCAAAACCTATTGCATACAGGAAGAACAGTAATAAGAGGAAAGTTTATGGCAATAAGTGCCTACATTGAAAAAGTGGAAAAGCTTCAAATAAACAACTTAATCTTGCATTTCAAGGAACCAGAAAAATGTGATCAAACCAAACCCAAAATTAGTAAAAGAAAAGAAATAATAAATATCATAGTAAAAATAAATGAAATTGAAATAACAACAACAACAAAAAAAAGACTACAAAAGATCAAGGAAACAAAAAGTTGTGGTTTTTTTTTAAGACAAATAAAATTGACTCACCTTTAACCAGACTAAGAAAAAATAAAGAATACCCAAATTAATAAAATCAGAGGTGGAAAAGGAGAAATTACAACTGATATGGCAGAAATCCAAAGGATCATTAGAGACTACTATGAGCAACTCTATGCCAATAAATTGGAAGACCTAGAAGAAATGGATAAATTCCTGGACACGTATAACCTACCAAGATTGAACCTAAACCAGAATAAACCAATAACAAGTAACAAGATAGAAGCAGTAATAAAAAGTCTCCCATCAAGGAAAAGGCCAGGACCCGATGGCTTCACTGCTGAATTCTACCAAACATTCAAAGAAGAATTAATACCAATACTACTGAAGCTATTTCAAAAGATCAAGGATAAGGGAATACTCCCAAACTCATTCTATAAGGTTTGTGTCACTCTGATACCCAAACTTGACAAAGACACAACAACAACAAAAAAAAAACTGTAGGCCAGTATCTCTGATAAACATAGATACTTAAATTCTCAACAAAATACTCGCAAACTGAATTCAACAACACATTGAAAAGATTATTCATCATGATCAAGTGGGATTCATTCCAGGATGCAAGGATGGTTCAACATATGCAAATCAATCAATGTGATACATCACATCAACAGAAGGAAGGACAAAAACCATATGATCACTTCAATTGATGCTGAATAAAACACTCAATAAAATTCAACATCCCTTCATGATAAAAACTCTCAAAAAACTGGGTGGAGAAGGAACATGCCTCAACATAATAAAACCCATATATGACAGACCCATAGCTAGTATCTTGCTGAATGAGGATAAACTGAAAGCCATTCCCCTGAAATCCATAACAAGATAAGGATGCCTCCTTTCACCATTGTTATTCAACATAGTACTGCAAATTCTATAATAGAGCAATCAGAGAAGAGAAAGAAATAAAGGCCATCAAAATTGGAAAAGAAAAGGTCAAATTATCTTTATTTGCAGATGATATTATCTGATATCTAGAGATACCTAAAGACTCTACAAAAAAACTATTAGAACTGATAAACAAATTCAGTAAAGTTGTAGAATACAAGATCAATATACAAAAATTAGTAGCACTTCTATATGCTAACAGTAAATAATCTGAAAAAGTAACCAAGAAACTAATTCCATTTATAGTAGCTACAAATAAATTAAAATACCCAGGAATAAGCTAGAGAAGTTAAAGATCTCTACAACGAAAAATATAAAACATTGATGACAGAAGTTGAAGAGGACACAAAAAAAGGAAAAGATATTCCATGCTTATGGACTGGAGGAATCAACATTGCTGAAACATCCAAGCTACTCAAAACAATCTACAGTTTCAACGCAATCCCCAGCAAAATACCAATGACATCCTTCACAGAGACAGAAAAAATATTTCTAAAATTTATATGGAACCACAAAAGACCCAAAGCAGCCAAAGCCATCTTGAGCAAAAAGAAGAAAACTGGAAGAATCACATTACCTGACTTCAAATTATACTACAGAACTGTAGTAACCAAATAGCATGGTACTGGTATAAAACAGGTACATAGACCAATGGAACAAAATAGAGAACCCAGAAATAAATCCACACATCTGTAGTGAATTTATCTCTGACAAAGGTGCCAAGAACATATAGTGGGGAAAGGATAGTCTCTTCAATAAATGGTGCTGGAAAAATTGGATATTCATATGCAGAAGAATGAAACTAGACCCTTATCTCTCACCAGATACAAAAATCAAATCAAAAGGGATTAAAGGCTTAAATCTAAGACCTGGAGCCATGAAACTACTAAAAGAAAACTTCAGGGAAACACTTCAGAACATTGGTCTTGGCAAGGACTTTTTGAGTCATACCCCAAAAGCACAGGCAACCAAAAGTATATTGGACAAATGGGATCACATCAAGCTAAATAACTTCTGCACAGCAAAGGAAACAGCCAGCAAAGTGAAGAGACAACCCACAGAGTGGGACAAAATATTTGCAAACTCCTCAATTGACAAGGGATTAGTAACTAGAATATACAAGGAGCATAGGGAACAACTCAATAGGGAAAAAAAATCAAATAATCTTATTAAAAATGGGCAAAGGATCTGAATAGATATTTCTCAAAAGAAGACATGCAAATGGCCAACAGGTATATGAAAAAATGCTCAACATCATTAGTCATCAAGGGAATGCAAATAAAAACTATGAGATATCATCTCACCCCAGTTAAAATGGCTTTTATCAAAAAGACAGGCAATAAAAAATGCTAGTGAAGATGTGGAGAAAGGGGAAACCCTCGTACACCATTAGTGGAAATGTAACTTAGTGCAACCACTATGGAAAACAGTATGGAGGTTCCTCAAAAAAACTGAAAATATAACCATCATATGACCCAGCAATCCCACTGCTGGGTATATATCCAAAGGAGGGGAATTCAATATGTCAAAAAGGTAACTACGCTCCCATGTTTATTGCAGCAGTGTTCACAACAGCCAAGATGTGGAATCAACCTAAGTGTCCAGCAACAGGTGAATGGATAAAGAACTGTGGTACATACACAATTGAATATTATATGGCCACAAAAAGAATAAAATCCTGCCATTTGTAACAACATGAATGGAACTGGAGAACATTATTTTAAGTGAAATAAGGCAAACACAGAAAGACAAATATCACATGTCCTCACTCATATGTTGGAGCTAAATATTAAAAACAATTAATCTCACGGAGACAGAGAGTAGAATGATGGTTACCAGAGGCTGGGAAGGGTAGCAGGGATGGGGGTAAAGTGGGGATGGTTAATGGGCACATAAATATGAGTAGACAGGTAGAATGAACAACATTTGATAACACAACAAAGTAACTATAACCAACAATAATTTAAGGTATACCTTAAAATAACTAAAATTGTAGAATTAGAATGTTCCTAACACAAAGAAATGATAAATCCCTGAGGTGATGGATACCCCAGTTGCCCTGATTTGATCAATTCACATGGTATGTCTGTATCAAAGCATCACATGTATCCTATAAAGACATGCAACTATTATTTTCCCAAAAGAAAATTAAAAAGATGAACCCTGCTACCCCATTTGCACAGGGCTGCAGCTCCACATGTGCTCCTAAAAAAACCTCCAAAAAACAAAAAACAAACCAACAACACCTGGGGTCCATATCCAGAAAGAACACCATGATTGGTATAGGGTGGGGCCCCTGTGTTGGGAGTTTAAAAAATCCCCCAGGTGATTCTAACGTGTGGCTGAATCTGACCGGTCAGTTTCCTGGTTGCCCACTGTAGTAACCACAGTAACTTACGTGGCCGGTCACTCCAGGGTCCTGTTCTCCCATGGAAATCAGAGAGTCCACTTTCGTGGCATGACCACTCACCTCCACGCCAGTCTAAAGGAGACAGACACTGCTGCTTGTTCAGGAACGGCCACGTCTCCCGGCGGTGTGCTCTGCGCCGTGTTCTCTCTGCCTGGCTTATTTTCATCCATGTGGCAGCCATCCCATGTGATCCGGATCCATCTTCTGCCTGTGTCTCCCACAGAATGTTCACGTAACAACTGGGTTTACATAGAAGTGAAATATGAAAGAAAATAAATTTAAGGGAAACTTGTGCAACTTTTATTTTCAAATTTATTATTTAAAAATTGACATAGAAAATTGTATGTATTTATCATGGACACTGTAATGTTTGGGGTTTTTTTGACAGTCTAATGTTTTGAAGTATACATGCACACATGTACAAGCACACAGTGGAATGGTTGAATCTGGCTAGCTACCAATAAAATATGTATTACCTCACATAGTTACCATTTTTGTGGTGAGAACACTTAATATGCACTCTCTTTGCATTTTTCAGGAATATAATATATTGTCATTGACTGCAGTGGCCACGCTGTACAACAGAGCCCTTGAACTTATTCCTTCTGTCTAAGTGAAATCATGTATTCTTTGACCAACATCTCCCCAATCCCCCTCCCCCAGCCCCTGGTAACCACCATTCCAGTCTCTGCTTCTATGAGATCAACATTTTTAACTCCTACATGTGAGTGAGATCATGTGATATTTGTCTTTCTGTGCCTGGTTTATTTCACTCAACTTAATGCCCACACGGATGACCCTTCATGGCTGAATAGTTCCATTGTGTGTAGCCACCACATTTTCTTTATCCAGTCATCCCTTGATGGACACTTAGGCAACTTTTTAAAAAAGCGTTGTTTTCAACCATTTAATTTATTGAAAGTAGGTGCTGATATGGTTCTTAATTTAATAGCAACCATTCTTTGGTTCACGTATGTTAGGGTCTTACTTGTTGTTTTACCCTATAGCAGAAAAATAAAGTTCTCTGTTGTTTTCAGTCAGCGGTTGTGATATACTTTCTTTGTGTTCGTATAAAACTGTGTATTATGAACATTCTCCTTCTAGGATCTGTCTCCTCACCATAGAGAAAAGAGATTTTTTGGTTCTTTTCAGCAAGAGTGATAATTGTACGAGTATGCTGAAGAGGCACTGGGCTTCAGGACGGACATACATGAAATCCAGATATACAAGTTCTTCCTCAGGTGCACAAAAGCAATCTCCAGCCCTGGGCTCCATTGTCCTAGGAGCTCACTGAAAGCCACCCAATGGCTTTGGGTGGCTCTGCGATGGTTCTGCTTACGTAGTCTGCTATGTGAGTGATGTGTGTTTTGCTGTGATAAGAACTTGGAGTGGACTCCTCCCTCCCTGGGAGAATGTGACGTCATACCCTATCAGACCCTGCATGGGAATTGTTAACCTCAACTCCTGGGCTCCAAATTGTATGGCAATAAGCCATGTGATCGTGAAATCATGCTTTGATAATCTCCTTATCTGAACCACACAAAACACCCACAGGCTGGCACTTGTAAACAGCCAATGCCAAATCCATCAGGTTCCCAGGAAGATAGACCAAATCCTGAAGAAACTTCTGGCTTTAACTTTCTATCACCTTGAAATTGGCTGAAATGGCCTGAAGTGGCTGAACAGGTCACCAGGCCATCACAGACACCATCCCCACCATAATGCCTGCCTTGTACGTGATGAAAAGGCCCCGGGAACCTGAGGGACCCAAGGCAATGACCCAGCAGCTGTTCCCCACCAGGATCCTTCTGTCTCTTGCACACTGGTATCAGGCGCTTGCTTGTCCAAGTAGCCAGCTGGGTACTGCAGGTCTCCCTGGCCACTAGCCGGGCCACTATGGCCCCTGCTGTCTCCTCCAGGCCTGCTTAGCTCAGTGGCTCACCTGATGCACTGGCCTTGCTTGGCCACCCCCCACCAGGCCACCATAGCAATGGCCACTTCCCAAAGCCACCAAGCTTCTCACTGCAAAGTTGACCCTGGCCACAGGCCCACCAGGGTTCCTGATTCCTCCACCATTGGCTCTTAGACTTGGAGTCACCTGGGCAGGATTTTTGTTTTGTTTTGTTTTTATTTTGAGGTAATTATAAATGCACAGGAAGCTGAAAAATAGTACAGAGAGGTCTCGTGTACTATTCACCCAGGTTCCCCCAAAGATCACATCTTACATGACTATAGTAAATATCAAAACCAGGAAGCTGACGTTGTACAATCCACCTACCTTATGAAGATGGAGATTTCATGAGTTTTACACACTTGGGTGTGTGTGTGTGTGTTGTGTATAATGCTATCTATTAAACGGAAGAGTAACATACTGAAGGTAGTCTTCTTGGACTTGCTTTTTTCATCCAACTTTGTTACTCATATTCATCTACATTTTAAGGATAACTGTAGTTTGTTTTCATTACTGCACCATACTCTGTCCATGGCTGTGAATATGCTACAATATAGGCATCCTCTTCTTGGTGGATATTTGTGCTGTTGCCCATTTATTTGTTATTCTATCCATTTTTCTTCTCTATTCTCTCTCTCCCTCCTGCCTCCCTCCCCCCTCATTATTCTTTGTCTCTCTCATTTTCTTTTACAAAAACAGGATCACACTATGCATAGAATAGTGAGGTAGAATTTTCAGACATTAATCTATAAATGTGAATCCTCCCCACCAGCCCATGTAATCATGTGCTCACTGCCTCAGGGGAGGCTCGTGGCAAGTGGAAAGAAAAGTTTTGCAAGTCCTGCTCACATTTGGCTTCAAAATTCGATAAACTTAGATAATAGAAAATATACCCAAAATGTCATGGAAATGCAAGAACAAGACTTCCTATGCTCCAAATAAAAGAGAGTCCTCTGCATAGTGAGGAGAGGATACAAGAAGAGAAGGGAACAGAACGGGAGGGTGGAGAAAAAGATATCAAGAGAGAAATTTGTGAGTCTCGAGAACATACCTCACCCAGAAAGACTGGAAGGCCCCAGATAGAAAAGGTGCCATGGTGCTTTCATGCTCACAAGATCACAGGAGAATTCACAGAAGAGTCCTGTGCACCAAACAAGGCAGGAACCAGCAGGAAAACTCCAGAAATCTGAACATCTTGGTTGCAATCTGTGTACAACAGGGACCATGAACAAGTTGCTCCCCTGGGTGTGTTTGCAGGACGCAAACTGGTTGGGGTGGGGGTTGTGATAGTAAAGAGAACTGAAAGTTTAAGTGTTGGGAAGTCACCAGAATAAGATCTCATGGGGAGAACTAATGTTGTGATCTAGACATTCAATTTAAAAAAGTTTTTTTCTTACAACGAGAGGTTTAAGGTCTGAAGTGTGAAAAAGAACTGGAGACATCAGGGAAGCAGAATTTTTGCACAAGGGGTTATGACTACACTGCTACCACCAGCATCATACACATCTCGCACATTTGGAAAATTTTAAATTTTAAAATCCTAACGAGTTTAGAGCTAATTTGGACAGCTATTATGACAGCTGTCCAGCAGATGGCAGCAAAGGTCACGTGCTGGTTGGTATGCCAAGGTGGTTCTGCTTCATGTCACCTACCAACGTTTAAAACACCTAGTGCTGGCCAGGCATAGCGGCTCACGCCTGTAATTAATCCTAGCACTCTGGGAGGCAGAGGCGGGCAGATGTTTGAGCTCCGGAGTTTGAGACCAGCCTGAGCAATGAGGAAGAACTCCATCTCTATGTCTCTAAAAAATAGAAAGAAAGTAGCTGGACAACTAAAAATACATAGAAAAAATTAGCTGGGCATGGTGGCACATGCCTATAGTCCCAGCTACTTGGGAGGCTGAGGCAGGAGGATCGCTTGAGCCTAGGAGTTTGAGGCTACTGTGAGCGAGGCTGATGCCACAGCACTCTAGCCCGGGCAACAGAG
>CAUYRT010002438.1:0-23773 GCA_963574885.1 Lepilemur ruficaudatus
AAGCTGCTTTCCGAGGTCCTGCTATGTGCGGTCTCCCTGACACCAGGGGATGCCAGCTGCCTCCACCTCTGCTCTTTCTGGCCCGAGGACGGGAAACTGCGGAATCTCCAGAATCCTTTGTTTTCTTCTCGGCACTTCCCCAAAATCGCTCCTCTCCTTCGCAAGGGTCTGTCTGTGCATGGCCCTCCCTCGGGGAGGCTGAGTTGTCACTTCCCCATCAGAGGAAGATAGTCTTCTCGGAACAAAGTGTCCTGACTGAAGATGAGGCCCCAGGAGAGGTGTTTGTGAGCAGATTACTCGGAAAACGAGTTACTCCTCTTCACGTTAAAATATTCCGTTAATTATGTCAAGGCCTGCCATGTTCACATTATGGCATTTTACAAAAGATACACAAATCGTGGCTCAGTAGGCTCTGGAGGCCGGAATACACACGCGGCACTGCAATGCTTAATAGAACCCGCAAAGATCAGAGCGTCCCACGCGCATCAAAGACCCACCCTTTTGAATTTCTCCATGTGGGACGAGGCCATTTGCAGCAGCCGCATAATGGAGGACTCAGCCTTTGAATTTCCACTTCTCTGAAGAATCTTACAGGTCTGCAAGGGTGACTGCCTCAGGCTGTGAAGAAGGGCGGAAGGATGTTTTGAGCCTTTATCGAGACAGAAAGAAGCTGCCGTAGGTCTAGAAAATGAAGGGTTCCCCCAAGACGCAGCCAATGAGGAGATGGCCTCACGGGATCCCGCTCCCCCCCAGAGGGTTGCCAGGGGTCCAGGGTGGGAATGGGGCCATCTGCCAGTGGCAGGGACAGGAGGGTTCCAGAAGGTGCTGCCCACACCAAGGAGAAGGAGGCAAGGTGGGCCCCTCAGAAAGAGCGGTCCACAGTGTGCGTGTGTGTGTGTAGGCTGGTGTTAATGCATTACGTTATGGACTGCTCTCTGCTCCCTTAATGTTTATTTTGGCTGCGCAGACAATGGGCTCCATTAATTAACCACTGATTATTAGGCAGCTGAAGGGAAGGCTTCTCCACCCAGACAGGCCGCAATTAACAAGCGAAGGGCCCTGGCCTGCTTGGTAACTCTGCCGCCTGGTGGATTCTCACAACATAATCTGGCCCCGAGTCCCAGACACAGGTCCAGGGGGAGCTGGAGCCCCCGTGGGGGATGGGGGGCCAGAGGCTGGGCTCTGGGAGCTCGGTGGGGTTCCAAGAGGCTCCCCAGGGGAGCAGCCGCTCCTCACTGATCTGCCCCTCTGAGGCTCTCGGAAGCCAGTTGCTCCAGCCCGTATCTGAATGTTCTCCCTTTCCTCAGCCCGCAGCTCCCCCGCCGGGTCCCTGGCACCTGGCCAGGCGGAGTGTGGGCCTGCGCAGCCGTCCACCAGGCCCAGGTGTGGTCGACCTCCTCTTCCTCTGCAGGAACGTGGCCTCCCACAGAATTGCAGCCTTGCGTAGACGTGCCTGACGGCCTGAGGCGCATGCGCACACGCTACTTCCAGAGCTTTCATGTAGCAGTGCCGGCGGCATTAGGCTTGTGCCTGGGGCCGAGCGGGGTGGGAGCTCTTTGCAGGAAGAGGATAGAGGCAGCTGCGACCTCCTCACTCAGGCCTGAGGTGTCACGGAGTGCCAGCTCTTGCTGCCCTGGAGTCACGCGGGCTCTGCTTTATGGCCTTTTGAACAGGTATTTGACATTTCTTTTCTGGTCGGTTTTATGGTCATCTGGACCTGAAAGTTTTCCGTGAGATGGTTGTGAGTGAACTCACACTTAGTTCTCTGTACTGGGTTGAAGAATGTGCCCCCGAAAATTTGTGTCTACCTGAAACCTGAGAAAGTGATCTTATTTGGAAGTAAGGTATTTGTGGATTTAATCAAGTTAAGATGAGATCATGCTGGATTAGGGTAGGCCTCTTCCAATACCGAGTATCCTTATAAGCAGTGAAAACAGGAGACCCGGGGACACACAGGGGACAAGGCCCCATGACAACTGAGGCAGAGACTGGAGCAATGCTCTACAAGCCCAGGAATGCCAGCCACCATGGGTAGCTAGGAAGACGCCAGGAACCACCCTCCCCTAGAGCCTTTCGCGAGAGCGTGGCTCCGTCAGCACCTGGACCTCAGACTTGTGGCTTCCAGAACTGTGAGACGATACATTGCTGTTGTTTTAAGCCTCCAGTCTGTGGCACTGTGTCCCAGCAGCCCTAGGAATCTACTACATCCGTCCACCCATTTCTCTTTCCCGCCCCCGTGCTGGGGGCAGGTGTGGATGGGGAAGAGGCAGGGCCAGGCCCCGTGTTGGATACCAGATTTAGCACACATGTGAACAAAGCAAAACGAAACAGGATGCCTGGTTAAATTTGAATTTCAGATCAATAAAAAGTTAGCATTTTCTAGCATAAGTATAGCCCAAATATTGTCTGGGATATGCTTATGCTAACAAATAATTCATAGTTGACCTGAAATTCAGCTGGGCCTTGGTGTCTTGCCTTTTATGTGGCAACGTCAGCCACCTGCTCCTGTCTCCCTCTCCTGCTCTTTCCTTTGGCCCGTAGCTCACGGAAGGGCCCGTGGGGCGTGTGCTATGAGCTGCACCTGTGGCAGAGCAAGGTGGTGGCCAGCCAGGCCAGGCGGCTGCTCTAAATCTCCTCTGAATTAGTGCTCCTCCCCCCAGCTCCCTGCACCCTGCCAGCAGCCTGCAGCCTGAACATCACCTCCACCAGCTGGATGCCAGTCTGGCAGGATTTGAACATATGGAGGAGGCAGAGAGGGGAGCACAAAGCCTGCCTGGGGGAGGCCTTGCAGCGGGGGGCTTGGAGCCTACCGCTGCCTCCCGCTGAGCAGCACTTGGCATCAGCCCTGCACTTTGATTTGTTCTATTTTTAACTGTCTGCAATCTCCCTCCTGGGGAAAGGGAGAAGCAGGGGGTACTGAGGAGTGGTGTGCGGAGTGGATCTCAGTGCTCAGGAGTGGGTGGGAAGCCAGAAGGCAGCTGGCAGGGTTGTGCTGCCTTGGGAGCAACAGGAATTCTAAGGCAAAGGCAAGGAGTGTGAGGCCTTGCGAGGAAGAGACAGTCAGTGGTCAGTCTGGCTCAGCGGGAGAGAGAGCTGCGTCCCTGGCAGAGGAGAGATCGAGGGCTGGGGCTGGAGTGCTAGATCAAGCCATTTGGAAGCACGGACAAGGTGACTCTGGAAGCACAAGCCTGAGTGACTAGCATGGCTGTCCCCTAGTCATTTCCCAAAAACAGATCCCAGGAGGAGAAGGAGGAACAGTTTGAAGTAGAGGCTCCAACCCAACAGCTTCATGGAAATGTCCACAGGTGGCTAGAAATGCCCAGGAGATGTTCACATTCCAGGAGAGGACCATTAGGCAGCATGTGCCAATTCCAGGGAACACCCAGGCTAGTGGGAAGGGCAGCCTTTTGCCTCTGGGGGCTGGGGCTGCCTGTCCCCACAGCTGCTCGTGGGCTCGCCTGCTGGTATGGACGGCCTTGGTCTTCAGGGCCGAGGGGGAGCAGAGCCGGTCCCTGTGAGTGCCAGCAGGCGCTGTCAAGAACAGCACACACGGGAAGGGGACACTGTGAGTGGCGAGTGGGAATGGTGGCTCCACAGGGATCAAACTTGGGGCCTAGGGCGTTAGAGAAAGGGGCTCAGGGAGTGGATCACCGGACTCTGATGCCCAATTCTGGATGCAAAGCTGTTCCACAGCTCCTTGTGGTGGTTAGTAAGTACCCTGCTGCCTGGGCCCGTGAGGAGCAGGGTTTCTGGGGAGGAGGCCTTTGGGGTGCTCCTGGACAGAAGGCCTGGTGGCTAGACAGCTAGTTCGTTCATTCATTGCCCTTCCACTTAGCTACCTAACAAGCATGGAGTTCTGTCACCTGCCAACACTATGTCGAAGGTTGAGGATACAAACCTGAGCGATCCCAAAGGTTTAGAGCCTGGATGTTGGACCTGGAGGCCAACCATAGACCCATCATGTGACAGCAGGAGGCCACAGGAAGGAAAGGCCTCAGGCTTTGAAGCCAGATGTACCTCAATTTGAATTTCGATTCAGCGTCTCATTAGGGCTTTTTTAGCTTCAGTTTCCTTATCCATAAAATGGAGAGATGATATAATCTAGCTTTCAGGGTAGTTGTTGTTGGGTTAGAGATGCTGAATCTGAATTACCCTACACAAGTCACAGCACGTAGCAGGCCCTCCGTGGATTTCAGCTACAATGTGCAGAAATATGTGCAGAGCATAGTGGGCACGCACAGAGTGACTTGAGCTGACTCTTGAACGTTGGTTGGGTTTCCTAAGGACTTTATTATTACAAATAAGGGCCAGGAGGAGAGGGGTCTAGGTATTTGGTATTGAACCTTGTTATTAATCTGCATATCAAATCTAGGAGGCAGTTTAGATTTTTGGAGTTAGAGCTGCTTGGGTTCAAATTCTAGCTGTGATGTCTGTGAGCTGTATCACTTTGGACAAGTTACGTCACCTCGCTGTGTCTGATTCTGCAATTCTAGGAGGAAGATAATATATCCATCATGTAGGGATTTTTGTGAGGATGAGGCAAAATTATAGATGCAAAGCATTCAGTACACAGTCCAGCACGCAATAAGCACTACAGCTGTTTCTGTGGCTGCGATTATCATCTGCATTACACAATGGGGCCACAGGCCTGGCAGGTGTGTGCAGCCTGGCCGCAGCTTGCAGCAGGTGAGGGGCAGAGCTGGGGCTCCCTTGGGGGCCATGTGCTCTGAAGCAACGCTTCCCCTTCCTGCTTCAGGGGCTGGTGCTGGTTTCAGCGGAGATCCACAGCCGAGCCCGCAGGAAGGGGCAGCATGTGGAAATGGGCAGAAAGGGACCGTTCTCACCTCTTAGCCTCTTCCTAAGGCAAGAGGCCATGAATGCAAGGAGGGCTGAGGATAGGTCCCAGAGAAGCCCCACTGGGGAAGCAGCACAAGGCAGGGCCCTCAGAGACCAAGGGGACCCAGCGAGTGAAGGGCTGGACACCAGAAGAGGGAGGGTTCCTGGGGGCTGCTGCCAGAGCAGGCGGCCCTCCAGAGGGGCCAGGATGGAGCAGTGGCCAGGGAGGCCCTGGGCTTGGTGACCAGGACCTTAAGCAACTGGCCAGCAGCAGGAGGAAGAGTTAAATGGCTCAGGAGAGGAGGTGACCATGTGGAGATGAGCGCAGACCCCCTCTCCAGGCAGTCTGGCTGTGCTGGGAGCAGTGGTGTGGAGGCAGCGCACACGTCCTGTCCCCGGGGATGGCTAGCCTGCGAGGCTCATGGTCTTGGTGGCTGGTGCCTTTACTTTCCTTAAAGCAAAGGTGGAGAATTTTTTCTTTCAAGGATTCCAGTCCCAGATGGAAGAATAAATCAAAGACCACACACTCAGGAAATGGTTTGATTTGTCTTGCAGGTATATCCTGGGCATCAGCCTGGGTGGCAGTGTCCCTGGGGAGCTGGTCTCTGTGCCCAAGTGCTAGTCCCAGGGAGTGAGTGGATTTTGTCAGAGAAAAGACTCACAACTGAATGCCACGCACACCATGCTCTAAAGGGTCTCAAGGACCCTCAGACTCTGGCCCTCTGCAGGGTCCCCCTGGCTCCCCCCACCCCCGGTTATGGTGCCCAGGGGTGGAGATGAGCTGATGGCTCTTCGGGGCTCCAGGGGGCCACCCAGCTCAGCCTTTGGGGGAGGCAACCCCTTCCTCTACCTCCCTCCCGACAAGAAGGAATAAGGCAAGGATGTGAGGGAGGTGGGGATCCTGAGCCCAGGGCAGGAGGGAGCCCCATTGAGTCCAGCAGGCAGCACTGTTACCCAGTTGTAGAGAGATAACATTTTTATCTGTTGACTTTAAAACATAAAAAAGATACTGAACTATTCAATTTCTGTGGCAATTTCTGAAGCAAAGTCTGCTTCTGTGCCCGACCGGGCGGGCTGAGGGAGAGTGAGGACAGGGGAGAGTCCAAGCCTGTGGGCCAGTGGAGAAGCCCCACACACTGCTGGGGTCCGCCCTGGGTCCCCACACGCACCTTGTGCCAACTTGCAGTGGCCCGTGGGCAACTCGGTCACCAGTCACCTGCTGTGGCTTTGCTTTGAACTGTTAATTAGCTTGTCAATGATTTAGACCGTTTCTTTCTACACCGTAAGTGGCTGACTTTTTAAAATCTAAAGTTTATTTTTGAAATAAGGGCCAATTATCTGGAGGCATTCTGGATGCTTTGCAAAAGGGGTGCTGCTGAGGCTTTTATAAGGTGTTGGGAACATGGGCGAGGGCGGCGCCTTTCTGACAGGGAGCACATCTGGACCACACTGTCAGGGGCCCGGTGGGTGCCAAGGAGCTGGACTTGCTCGAGACCCAAGGACCATGCGCTGTCGTCTTTGGCCCACTTCCCTGGTCCATTGTTTCCTTTTCTGGAACTGCAGTGCCCAAGGGCGCCTGCGGTGGACAGCACTTGATGGGTGCGTTGTACTATGTTGTCCTATGTGTGATGACGAATATTCGTATTCAGTTGTCACCATCTTAAAACAGTGAACGGTGAGAGCTGGAGAGCTGGGGTGGGTGCAGGGCTATTCAGGAGCCACTGTGCTGGGCTGTGAGGCTGTGGTCCCCAGCAGCTCGGGACTTTCCCAGGAGATGCTCAGAGAAGTCTGGATAAGAGCCTTAAAATCACCAGGAGCTCTTTACTTTAGCATTTTCTGCCTCCTCTCTCTCACACACACGCATGCGCACACATGTACAGCTCAAGGGCATGGGAGCACCGGAAGGAGCGCCTGGGGGCAGAGGTTTGCACCCACTTTAAAGACGGAGAAAACTGAGGTGCGGAGCTAGCAAGTGGCCGTGTCCCTTCACTGAGGCACAGCTGGGACTAACAAGTAGGTCTCCGCTGCTTTGGGGCTTCGCCAGCTCCACAGCCTCTCCAGGGAATCGCTAAGTTTGATTAACTGGAGCACTAATTGCAGGAGGCCGCAGAAAGAGCCCTGAGCTGTGGCGAGCTGGTCCTGTTTCCCTTTGATTTACAAGAGCCAGGCAAGTCTGCGTCCACATCCAGCCAGCCGGAGACTGATCCGGGACTAACTGCCTTCCAAAAGCCCTGGCACCCGCCCCCAGCCCCCAGCTTGCAGGGAATGCCAGCCGCTCTGGTACAGCCGTAGCGTGCTGGGCCGGTAGCCGGGGGAAAGACTCAGATGGGAGCAGATTTGTGAATGTGGCCTGCTGGGCTGGGGGCTGCCCCTCTGTGCCTGCATGGCAAGCACATGTATGTTAGGACTGGCTTCCCAACCAGCCCCCAGATACAAACACAGGTGTCAGAGCAGGAAGAAGGTGCTTGGTGTCACCCACGGCGGTGACAGGGAGGGAAGCAAGTTGGCTGAAGGCCACAAGTCATTGGTGGCAGAATCAGACGGCCTAGGGGGCTGGTGCAACATTCCTCCTCCGGCGTGCCCCTCCCCATGCCTGTGACCCCCGCCCGAGGGGCATGTGTGTGTTTGTGTGTGTGTGTGTGTGAGATATCGCACTCCGGGCCTCTCTCCCCATCATTCCAGCCCCCGGTGGGCCATAGGGTGTCTCCTCTCCCTGCTGGGCTGGGAAGGGTGACGGGGTTGCGGCCTGCCCACTGGCAGAGGCCTGCCTGGATGGGACTGCCAGGGCGCCTGGATGGGACTGCCAGGGCGCCGGGCCGGCTAATCCCGGCGTCCAGGTAGCAGCCCTGGGAGTGCACATGGGCCTGCACCCTCTGGCCTGGCCTTTCTCTAAGATGATGCCTTGGCACCCACGTGCCACCTTTGCTCTGCTTCCTCATATCAGTGAGAGCTTTGGTAGGAAAGGGGGCGTACTTATTGGCCTCCAAAAATGCCCACGGGCTCTAGCCAGGACGGTTTCTGGAGGCAGGACACCAGCACAGGCTGCCATTTAAAAATAGCATCCGCTGGCCCTGCTGGTGACAATCAGGAGCAAAAGGCCGAGTCCCGGATTTTTCCTCTATCCCCCTCCCCTGTCCCCATGCAGGCGGGAGCAGGGGCGGGAGCTGGGATGTCACCGCCAGGGGCCCAGATGAGGGGCGGGGGCACCTTCGCTTTTCCAGGCTGTGGCTCTAGCACGTTCGGTGAGCGCTTGGCTCCCTCGCAAATAAAAATGCCACTCTGAATCTCAATGATCTGTCCTTCTGGGAAATTCTTCCGAGAGAGCGACAGGACTGTTAACATGAAAAGTAAAAGGGAAACAATGCGACAGTTCAGAAATCACGGTTTTCGGGGGACTGCAAAACTCAAATAGCCCGCGGACAATTCCTGGGAGGAAGGGCCTTATTTTTGATCTGCCAAGTGAAAGGGACACTGCGTGACAAAGTTTCTGCTTGACGTGCAGGGAAATCTTACGCGAGCGATTTTTGCAAGGACCAGGCCTCGGTGAGGCGGTGCATGAAGCAGAAGGAATTGCTTTGCGCGAGCAGCTCTGCGGGCACAGCTCGAACGGGGAAACCTAGGGTCTTTAGAGCTGGCCTCATCCGCTGGGGGATGGGGTAGGGAGTAGCGGTGGGGGAGGGGCGCAGGTTCCTTCCCGGTCTCGCTGCGGTTTTGGCCCTGGGGACATCCCGCCCCACCTGCGCGCACCGCCAGGGGGCGCCGGAGCCCTTCCCGAACGCGCCTGGGCCGCCGCCACCCGGACGCACGTCGGGGCCAGAGCCGGCCCACGGCCTCCCGTCCCGCCGCCCTGGGGAGCTCGGACGCGTCCTGAAGGCGCTGCCTGTGGGGCCGCCAGCTGTTGGGACGAGCTCTCTATCCCGCAGAGCCACAGTCCCGGGAGCTGAAGGGGCAGGCGACAGGGAAGCCCCGGGGTGGAGGGCGAGCTTAGGGAAGTATGTCCTCTGTTCCGTTTGCTCCCACCCTCGTGCCGGTCCCTGTGTTCCCCCAGCCCGGACCGCGTCTCTGCCTCCGCGTCGCCCCTGCATCTTTGTGTTCTGAGGGGTCACTTGTCAGTGCTGGCGACTGAAGCTTAAACCCCAGGCCTGATTTTTTTTGAACTTGTAAATAATGTCATAGCTGAAGTGAGGAGATTTTAAAAACGGCTCGTTTATAACCTTTTGCCAAGCGGTTGGGGATAGGGATTCCAGTTCCCTCTGATAGCCCGAGTGGTTACAGTCCGCCTGGTCTACCAAGGGAGCCCATGCTTTTCCCTCCCAGTCTCCGAAGGGGACGTGGTTAGACAGCCCGATCGGTGGCAGCCCAGGCAGCTTCTGCCGGGTGAATGCAGCGAGAGAGGGGAGGGGGCGCCATGGGCGTGGAGTCAGGCGTTCTGGGGACCATTTTGGAAGGCTGTTGTCTAGAGCAGGTGGACTAGAATCTCCCTGGTATTCGTTTTAGAAGAAGAGCTGGGCTCGGGCAGCTTCTTCCCACATGCTGTCATTAATCACGTGCGCGATAAGAGCAGAGCCCGGGGTGGAAGAGGGCTCCGGTGCCTCCTCACAGACTTCCACGGAGCAGTTCCATTTTCAGCCTTTCAGTCGTGTCAAAGAACCTGTCACTTCAACTCCTTGGGCGTTCATGCTCCCCTCACACCCCATGGATAAAGTTAACTTGTGAAAATTTTGAAGAATTTATTTTGACCCAGTGGACCGCTTGTAAATCCTGTCAGTTGTATGCACTAAGCTGTGCCACGTGGAAATAGCCGTGGTAGGCAGAATGCAGTGTGTAGGAATGCGATTTCCCCTCCTCCTGCGGGCGCAATGCCTGGGGCCAGGGCTTGCTCAGCCTCGCTCACAATTCACCCTGTAAGCAGGAAGACTGTAACCAAGCCACGCTCTTGCCCTAGAAGTCACAATTTATGCTTCTGATTTTAATTTTCCTCAGCTTAGATCCCAGAAGGATTTATCAGATTTGCTTTGAGGAACCCATTAACTCTAAAGTGAATAATGATGTTACTCTAGGTTTAGACTCAGTTTATAGTAAACTGTCTATACACAGGACTCCAGGAAGCCTGTATTCCTCCATGACAGAATTTTAAGCCAGTTCATAAATGAAAAGGTTTACTCAATTTACCTGAAAGTTATTAGTAATTAACAGACATCAAGAGACCATTGCTCGCAGAGGTGGTGAATAGCAAATGAGAACTCTGGCAAGAGAGGATATTCATTATGTGGCTTAAATTAGAAAGTAGAAAATTCCAGCGGCTTATCAGTACCTCTTTGGTACTCTGGCTTAACTCTGTGGTTAAAATGGGTATTAATGGTGTCTAATTCATTTTTCTTTCTTTCATGGTCTTGGTGGGATGTCCAAAGCCAGATAAATGGCTTATGGAAAATCTAGGTAAATAGCCCCATGGTCTTTCTTTTACAAATTATGGACGGTCATTAACACGGCATGGCAGACTTGCTTGTCTACGAGGAGGGCTGCTGAGGAGTTAGAAATATTGGCAGGCAGAGGGGGCCCCACGGCACATGGCTAGTCAGTGGGTGGGGGCATCTTGATATAACGAAAACACGTGCCATGACTGTAAGTGATGGCAGCTTTGGAGAGAGCAAGTGCCCACAGGAAGGGGGTGGTAAGGAGCGCCTGCAGCGCCTCCCTGGGCCGGGGTATCGGCGCCGTGAGATGCCCGTGGACGGGACTAGCCTACAGCAATCTTTGCTCACCTCGGCTTGAGCCACTTCTGTGGACTTGGACACTCACTCAAATTTCTCTGAGTCCTTCCACCTCCAGCTTTTAGAATTTGATGCATTTTGTGGACTGGAGTGCTGGAATCAGATCACTCCTCTGAAGGAAACTGGGAAAGAATTGGGATATCTCTGCGAGGGGTAAGATCTTGCTGTGTTGACCTTCCAGGCTTCCCAGGGGTGGGCTCACCCTACTCTGCTGGAGCTCAAATGACATCCCACCTTACTGGAGGTGGGTGGTGGCAGTTCTTGGTCCAGGTGGACCTTGTCCTCCTCTGTACTACAGCCAGAGAGCTGCTGTGAGCACTGCCCAGGTGGTTTTGCCACAGACAGAACATGATGTGGATCAGTGCTTTCCGGCTTCCTCTTTTGAATCCTTCATTCCAAGGCACCTGGGACAGCTGATTTGCTGTCAGCAGGTGAGAGAAAAAACTGCATTCAGGCGTAGGCCGGGACAAAGGGAGAAAAAAAGATGGTGCACAGAGTGATCGGTGGGCATGGCTGGGGAGTTCATCAAAGGCAGAATTCTCTTCTCATCTTTTAAGGTGCTTGAGGACTGGTCTTGATTTGAGGCGCTTGTATTCAGCTGTTTTGCTTATGTTCAGGTCTGGCAGTTAGAACCCCATGCAACTATTAGGTAATGTTTGATGAATATAAATAGATGCATGCACATTTCATAGGATGTGGTGGCAGCATATCCCTCACCCAGAAAATTATTTTCTAAGATATAATTTTTACCCACACTGTTTTTCTTTGCATTTGTTCAGACGTTGTTTTTAAGGAAAGGAGTGTGGAGAGTAGTAATTTGCCTGCGTTTTTCTAGATTTCCCGTTTTGAGCATGTTAAAGTCTAATTCGAAGTGAAGAAAACCGACTAGTTTGCCAAGTGGAGTGACCTGATTCTTGTTGGATCAACATGTTATCAAGTTGAGGTTGTCACTACAAAGCAAGTGTGATGAAGTCTGCCTTTTCTGACTAAAATCAAAGCCCTGGCCTGCCAGCTCAGAACTGCTGAACTAAGCATCCCCCAATCAGCCGGTCTGTATGTAGGTTTAGACATCTCCAGGAGGCTGTGAGCCGATCAGGCCCAAACTGATTATTCTAATCAAGTGTTTTAATTAAGCACACTTATTGCCAGAATCACAGAAACGAGGCCTGCTCTCAAGTAGTAATGGGTGTTTTTTTTTTTTAGTTCTTTATAGTGAGAGTGATTGGCTTTGTAGGGGTATATTTAACATTTTTCTAAAGTAGGCCATAGGAGAGTCCCCTGTGAAGTTCACTCTGCTGAGCTGGCAGTCTGGCCAGTGGACAAAAAAAAGATGATAATACCAACTGAGTTGCAGATGAATCAATACCCCAACTACTGCATCTACTTCCATCCTCACATTAAACACAAAGGCAATACTGGCTGGCCCAAGATTTGAAAAAAATATATAAACACACACACATTGGGTTGGCTTTTATTGGAATGCCTAGATGCAATCTATAGTCATCAAGTTATGGAAAATTCAGGTCACATATAAAGTTAAGAAGGCAAATGAAAAGAACAATACAAATCAGACAAAATTTACATCTCAAAATATCATGAAAGCATTTTGACTGGCTTTGCCTAAAATACTTTGAATATCAATTTCTTTTTTGTAAGCTAATTCTTTTCATTATACAGTCACCCACCCCCCACCCCCAACTCTTAGAAAAAGGTCTTTTGTTTACATATTCCCCAAGGTCACTATTTCTTGTAAAAGCATGTCCAGATCACAAGTCTTTTTAGAAAGAAATAGGCTCATTATACCTACTAACAAGACATTAATTGGGTTGATTTGACTTCATCTAAAATAAGCACCAGAAGATACTCCAGATCTGTCATTTGTTGGTGCCGGTGTGAAGACCAGTCCATGTCGAGAAGGGGTTAAGACTATGGTTTCACTTCTGTCATGTGGTACAAGCTTTTCATGGTCAATACATCAGAAACATTTCTGAGAATTTAGACTCAGAGCCTATTTCACCCAAAAGTACTTACAGCATGCTAAATACAGTCCTGCAGAAGTTCCATTGAACAGAACTGCAAATACCTAAGTTAACAGTTAAAAAATAAAATGTAAAACAGAGCCATGTTTATGTGGTTTGGAATCTCATAGTTTTCTTAATTTGGGTTTCATAATACTTGCCAAAGGATTTCCAGGATAAAAAAATTAATGCTAATCTGTGCTTTCATTCTAATAAAATATCAGCATTCATTAGAAGATTAATTACTCGGTATGCTCTACCAAATACACAAAGACAGTAATAGCACTGATACTGTAAATTCAGTAGCTATTTTGAAACTTTCCCAGCCAGTCTGTTTAATAAACACGCCTACTGTGCAATTTAGAGTATGTGATACATACAAAGCAGTTAGAAAATTATTTTCAATACATCACTTGAACCTTTATATTTACGACATGTTCACTTGCTATATTTTATCACCATTATACATAGAGGAAAACAGTGTGTACTATAGCTCAATGAACTGAGAAATATTTTCTAAAAATATTTTTGTGGCTGAATTTAGTGCTCACGAAAGAGACTTGTCAGAGCGGCTGAGCCGACACAGAAGTGCAGATGGCGGCTGGGCTCGTTCCCGCAGCACGCACGTGTGCGGGAGGGCACGGCTGTCAGTTCACTTCCAGCTGGGTCTGCCACCCCCGGCTTCCCCGAGACAGAGCGGAGGCTGCCATTCAAACCGGCAACCAAGGTGGTTTGGTCACGTGGGCTTATAGGAGCTTTTGTCTCCCTTTTTTGTTCCTCTTGGTGACCCAAGGGTCCAAACCCAAGACTAGCAGAGTGACCCTGCTCCTTCTGGCTGCTCCCCACTGCTGGGTTTCTGCTGTCTTTCCTAGACCTTAAGACAGGTGCGTACAGTCACGACTACATCAGAGCCTTCCCTCCTCAGAAATATTTCCTGGGCATCTGATGCGGTCTCGCCTCCATCACGAGATGGAGCTTCAAGAATGGTAACAGTAAATAGTAAAAACCCCAGGGTTAATTCTTTCAACTCCCCACGGACTTTCAGGGCCGAGAGTGGGCCAGAGAAGCCCTCCCCCCTGTTTTTTCATATCTTCCCTTACATTCCACCAGCTGTAGTTTTCTAAGTTTCCTACTGTGCCCGTAGTTGATAATGCTTGGGGACGCTGGCGTGATGAATAAGAGAAGGAAGAGAAAGGAGCAGTTCTCTGATTTGCCACCCACTTAGGATTGCACTGTCCTACCCATCTAGTGATAGAAAGTCGCACATTTTTTCAACCTAATACAAAAATATTAACACTTCTGGACATTATAGGCATAAGTCGTTATATCTCTACAATATAATAATTTATACTGTACAGCTATAACAGATAACAAAAGGTGCAATCCTTTTAAAAAAATCACACGGTTCACATGTTTTTATCATTTTATTTTTAAGTATAAACTTTTTAAACACTTTACATAAATTAACTCCTCTGAGACTAATATTTGATGTACAGTAAATTGTAATTCATATAAAAATCCATAAACAACTTGTCTCACATAATTTACAAAAAAAATCAGGATTTCCTTTGCTTATCAGTGACAAGGATTCTAGTTGCCAGTTTTTCCCCAAGGCAAACCACGTTGGCGTTGGAAAATCCGTTATTAAATCCCCGCCGAAGCAGAAGTCACTGTGCCCATGTCCTTTTACAACGCTGCACAGGGAAAGCAGTTGGGTTGTCTATAAACAACAGTTTCCCCCCACGTTTTAAAATGAACAGAGATACATATCACATCCTATGCAGAGAGACTACTTCTTGTAAGCAAAGGTCGACAATTCGGTAATACTTGGAAACACTGTAGTACGCATTTTTTACCTTAAGTACAGTGTTCCGAAGGAACAGACGGCCCAGAGCAAAATGTTGAGGCCTTTCTTCCTTTCTTTCGTTATTTTTTTCTTTTACTACTTTCGGTCCAACTGAGTGCAGCGATATGCATATGTAAACATATTCTTTAAAGCCGATCACCTTTAAGGTCATTCAGAAAAAAGTTGTCTTTGTTTTTGTGTGTGTCTCTGTGGTTTTGTTTTGTTTTTTAATAGCAGTATCGTTCTCCCACAGGCTCTTCCGCGTCGGAGAGTCCAATTCGGATTGTGCTACAGAACAATCTGAGCAGAGCGGTGTGTCCGGGCGCGGCGAGGCGCCCGCGGCGGGCCAGTCCGGTGTCCCCGCGGCGAGGACGGCGCGGCCCGGGCGTTACCTCTTGCCGATCTCGCTTTGTCGGAGGAACTGGATGTTGTTGGCGCTGTCGGCTAGCTCGGGGTACTGCTCCACCGAGAGTACGTAGTACCCGTCGTAGCCCTGCACCTTGCCGGCGCTCAGCAGCTGCCGCTTCTCGCCCTCCGTCCAGAGGCGCGCGCCCTCCTCGCCGTCGCGCACGCGCTGCTGCTCGCGCGCCCAGGCCCGGGCGAGCGCGCGCTGCCGCGCCTGCTCCAGGATGCGCGCCTTCTCCTCGTCCAGCGTCATGCCGTAGCGCACGTGCAGCGCCAGCGCGCCGAACTGCATCTCCACGTCGGCGAACCTGCGCGTCCTGCCGTTCACCACCGTGGTGGACTGCGACACCGTCACGTTGATGCCGTTCTCCAGCGCCTTGCGGCCGCTCGTCAGCCGCAGCGTGCCCAGGTCGCTCTCGGGCGTGGTGGTCTTGATGAAGTAGTGCGTGTCCTTGCCCTCGATGGTGAAGTGCAGGTTCTCCAGGTAGAAGGCGTTGTTGAGCACGGCCGCCACCTTGATGCAGTCCTCGTTGGCGATGTTGAGCACGTTGGTCTGCACGCGGCCCTGGCTCACGGCCAGCATGACGCCCTTGCCGATGAGCGACTTGACGGTGGCGAACCACAGCCACGACTGCTCGCCGCCCGCCCTGCGCCGGCTCACCTGCACCTCCGCCATCCGCCCCAGGGACAGGAACGCCTTGGCTTGCCTCGCCACTTGCTGCTGGACGCCAAAAATGGGCTGGAAGGTAAAACACAACAGGGAACGCGTGAAAGAACGGCTGCAGCACCGGCCAGGCTTCCTGGCGGCTCACCAGGGAAGGGGGCGGGGCGGTGGAGAGGCCGAGGGAGGGATTAAAGCCTCCGCTGGTGCCTCCGAGATGTGAAAGGCTTACCCCACCCTGGGTGGAGGAATGCACTCAAGATCCCTTCCCCTCAAGGTGATCCAAATGGGTTTTGAAACATAAAAAGGCTGAGCTCCATCACGTTATTTCTTAAAAGCTTTCTTAAGTTTCTAATGTGGCCAGAATATTCATGTTTTTCGCTTTTCTCGTACGGTTCCTAGATGCTCTCTTCCCAGGCCCGTGCCATGTGGGGAACGCGGCTTATCAGGTCCTCCGCCCCAGCAGCTGTCTCCAGGGGAGGCCGAGGCGAAAGCACCAAACCCAGAGAAGGATCAGAAAGGCTGGGCTGCCCATCACTTTATATGCTTTGAAATGCTGGTGCTTTAAGTCAACTCTGCCCCTCCTCCCTGCGAACAGTTTTCAGCTCAAGATTGGCGGTGTAATGGCAGAACTGAAATGTACAGGGGTAAGTATTTACTACTTTAGGAAAATAATTATTTTTCACAGACTTGGGGACAATGGACAATCTACATTGGTAAATCTTTTAAATTGGGGGCATCTTAACTCAGACATTTCTTGTACTGCCAGATGTTTGGCCAGTGTCTCCCAAATAGAAACATCTGTTTCATGTGCAGCAATGAAAGAAACAGTTGTTTTTCTGCACTTGGGGCAGCCTCAATGTCTCTGCCAGCGATTCCCTAAGCTGTCTTTATGATGTGCTTCTCTGGACAGAGAACTTGAACCATATTTAAAAGGCTGCCTAGGAAAAAAGTTGGCAAGTCCATTTGTGCAGTTAGACTTAAGTGTTTTCAGACATGCTGGAAAGTCATACAGAATTTGGATATGCACATTCCAATGTATCAGGAAACCTCAGTGTGTCTTCACGGCACTTTATCAGTGTTTATATACAGTCCTGTGCTGCTTAATGACTTGGATACATTCTGGAAATGCATCTTAGGCAATTTTGTTGTTGTGCAAACATCACAGAGTGCACTTACTTACACAAACCTAGATGGCACAGCCCACCACCCACCTAGGCTTTATGGTACAGCCTATTGCTCTTGGGCTACAAACCTGTACAGCATGTGACTGAATACTGTAGGCAGTTATAACACAATGGTGAATATTTGTATATCTAAAGGTGCAGTAAAAGTACGGTATTAGAATCTTATGGGATCACCACTGCATATGCAGTTGTTGACTAGAACATTGCTATGCAGCACATGGCTGTATTTGCAACATCTGACAAAGGAATTGCTTTTATGTTAAGTGTGAAACATGTAACAGAAAATAGTGGTATTAGTATTGTATATAGTGTGTGTATGTATGTGTGTGTTAACCATGATGCCTTTTCTCTTTGTAGTCATTGAAATTACAGGAAATTGCTGGGGGTGGGCATTAATCTAAAAAACTTTGCACTCTCTTCTCCTTCTTATTATGGGGTAACCCATTTTCTTGACCTCTAATTGTTCTTGCTTTAAGCTAGAAATTCTGGTGTTTTTTGGTACATTTCTTTCCAATCTCTGGTGGGAATTGAAAGTGCCACTTTCTGAAATGGCAGCTTTGATTTTGCAATTTTCCATTATATTTCTTTTCTTTTATTTCTCATAACAGTTACAGGCCTCTTGATTTGTTATTCTCAGGAAAATTCTATAAACCCACCTGGTTGTAGGTAGAGTCTTACCAGACATTTGTTTTTATTTTTAATCTTTTCCCATGAAACACTGTTAATATTTTAAAGAAGGTGAACTTCACGGCATTGTTTGTGGGCTGCTCATTTGTAATATGAACCCCCTGTCCTCATGTTTATTGTATTTTTGCCTTTTGAGTCCCAAGTGCCATAAATGTGCTTTCATGGGGTTCTCTGTAGAAACCCAGCACTCAAAAGTGAGCTTCTGCATTTTATTACCTTTTGATAATGTCTTTCTGTGTTTTTATTAGCATCACTAAAAACACATTTAAGCCTGTTTAACAAGCCCCTGGTTTGCTGAACAGAAATGCAGAGGAAGTGGTATTTTTCTTCCCTAAAAGAGTCAAAAAATTAACAACCATCTTTGGTACAGTTTTCACAAGGGGAGTGTGATTCAATATGGGTAAATAAGACAAGTAAGCCATATATCACCTTTTCATAGCTTTTCTTTTTGTTTCTTACCGGTATATCATCCCACTGCTGACTCTTCACAAGTTCGTAAGAAGGTTCCGTTAAATCAAATTTGGGAACAGGGAATCCAGGAATAGCATTGTGCAGATGGAATCCAAATGTCACCAGCCAGCTGTTAACATCTAGGAGAAGAGTGTTCAGAATGAAAGGTGTTAGGGTTTGTTTTGTGCTAATTCATTAGTTTAAATTCTTACCTTAAAAAAACCCCAATTTCACAAACAATAATCTCAAAAAGAGCATGTTTGCCTTCATCCTATAATTCAAAACCTACTCTCTATTTTTAGACCGGCGGACAATAACCTTCACAGCAGAACTATGGCAACTGCTACAAAAAATGCAGAGTACTAGA
The DNA here is from genome assembly GCA_963574885.1 of Lepilemur ruficaudatus. NCBI lineage: Eukaryota > Metazoa > Chordata > Mammalia > Primates > Lepilemuridae > Lepilemur > Lepilemur ruficaudatus. Next base: position 18,232 of record CAUYRT010002438.1, read on the forward strand.
TATTTGCATAGACCGGATGAGCTGTCATTCCTGCTAAGTCGCATCCTGTGCTGGTAATAGTGATAAAAGGGGTAATAACACTGCGCAGTGGCTTGAAAGAGATGCAGTTGTAGAAAACAAATGGGATTTGTTTTTGTAGTTAGTAAAGGCTGGTCTCAAATAGAAATTGTGTGTTATTAGCTTTCAAAAGTGATTGCCCAAGGATATGTGGACTTCCACAACCCATTTTCTATTAATAAAAACCCTAAATTGAGAGTACTAAAATCAACGGTTGATTCTTAATCAAAGATGAATGCTGAAAGCTGGCCAAGGGCACAGAAGTCCTGATTACCATCATCAGTTGGGACTTCAAAGGCTCGCTGTGCACAGGTGGAGACAAACTTTTTGGGGAGCAAACCTGGAAACCTTTAAAATGGTATTTTAAAATATTGCCATGTGACTCCAAAAGCCATTAAGCTCAGAATAAGGCTTTTATTCTATTCTGGAAGTTATAATGTTACAGAACTACTCAGCAGGCTTGCAGCTTTATGAGTACAGTTGGGTGTAGATTATTTTATATATTAAGCACATTGCTGGAAAATTTGAAATTGCATTCCACCTAATATATTTTATGCTGTTCCATCTCTCTTTTGATGTTTTTCAGAAAATGCTGCTGTGGCATTCCCTGCAGTCCACGTTGCTAGGAGAGGATGAATTCAGGAGCTGTGGGCTTTCCAGCCTTTCAGTCAGCCCCTGTCAACACCCCTTAAATAACCAGTGGTAAACTGCTTGTCAGGATGATGGAGAGCCCCTGGTTTCCCATTTCCTTCTCTAGGGCACAAACTCTCACCTCATTGCCAGGCTGGCAGGTCCTTTGTCCAGGCATCACATGGCTGCAAAACCAGTGATATTCTCCTTCTTTTAAATGGGATGGTGGTAGTGATGGTGGGGAGAGAAAAGTCCCAAGTTGTTCACATAGGATGGAAAGTGACACATTTTTCTTTGTGCGAGTGTAGACAAGATTGTGTGTGTAGGGGCAATCTTATATTTTTGGGAAAATTATTTCTCCCAAATGTTGGAGTATTGGGGGCAAAAATTCTCTTACTCTGAACAATGTCTGCATAACAGTGAAAATCAGAGGGTCTTAAGTATTGAAAAACCCCAAATGACAATACTAGAAGGGTATGACTAAACAAAGGATGCTGAAAGAAGGGACTTTCAGCTGGTTCACATGGAAGAGAGATAAGAAATGCTTTAGGCAGTCTGGAAAGGTAGGAAGCAGATGCGAAATGAACAGGGGCCGCATGTTGAGAGCTGTTTTGAGAACCGAGGGAACAGACATCTCAGTATGCCTCAAATACTGAGCTAGAAAAGAGGCAGCCTGAAGGAGCACCTAACAAACCAAGAAAAACAAAACAGAAAAACCTTAAGCCAAACCAAACCAAACCAACCAACCAAAAAACAGAAAAGAAACTTCCTCCAAGAAACATGAATGTGGCAGAGAGGTTAATTATGGCAGTGTAAATCAGGAACAGAAGGTGGAAGCAGGAGGAATCAGAATTCTTGGGAGTAGAGGTTAAGTAAAGGAGTCAGCTCACTAAAGGGAACTGGAGTAGTGCTTGCGAGGACCTTATGTCTGTTTTACATCCCGGTGGTTCTGTGGTGGCAGAAGTGGGATCTGATGTTTTACATGTTGCAAAACTAAAACAGCAACATGCACTAAACTTGGAAAGATCTTAAATCTATACCTTGAAAATGACCCTATATTGGTGGAAAAATTAGTGTGCCTGCTAGTAGTGCCACCATGCAAGAGTTGCACTAAATGGCAATGAGGACAGTGGTATAAGAAGACAGAAGAAGTGAGACCAGACACAGGATCCATTGACTAAGAAACTGATGGGGAGAAACTGATCCCTATTGTCCTGAGGTGAGGGGGGGTGAAGAGGGAATTAAACACCTCCCAGGGATGAAATGTTGTGTTTCACACTGATTATCTCCACGAGAACTTTACACTTGTATTAAAAAACCCAACATTACACATTTGTAAGGGTAGTTACTATTTAGTGCAGAATTTTATGTATTCTTATATTTTATGCCATAAGGTAGGCATTATCCACATTTTACAGTGTAGGAAACTGAAACTCATAAGCACTATGTGACTTGCCTATAGAGCCACACAACTTGTAGGACAGGAGCTGGGATTGGAACTCTAATTTTGGGACTCTGAATTCATGGATGCTGTTTGTTCACCCATGTCAATTCCCTTTAAATGATTGGATTTCACGTCATTTCAAATGGCCTTGGGCATTGGCAGGCAGAATAGGAAGCAACTATGTCTCATTTTCCTTTTGTGGTTTCTCTGTGGTTCCATAGAGAAATAAATACACTTATAAGGTGGGGCGTTTGGTTTGATTTTGCATGAGCCAACTACAAAGTTTTACAAAAAAGCAATTCCACATATTTTGTGTATTAATCTAATGATTACAGTAATCCAGCACTTAGAAAGGAAAAACAGACGCTTACCTGTGATGTAGTCTTTCACATCATGGATTTTGCTTGCAGGGTTGTTATTCCTAAACATGTACAGGTTAAAAGGAGCTGGGTCCTTCCCAATTCTTTTCCATATTTCTATGTCAGGCGTTGTCCATCTCCCTGCCAAAATGTCATAATCTCTTTCTCCAAAGTGAATTAATTTGGTGAGTGGGTCATACAAGCCACCATGAAATCCAATTACCAGTTGAAAGTCAATATTGGAGTCAAAATAAATTTCACCATATGCGGTGTACTGAATCTGTTTCAGCATAAGCCCATTGCTACTGAAAACAGCCAGTGGTGTCCCTGTGTTATCTGAGGCAATGTAGAATTCATCCCCACTACTGATTTCCATGGCAAAAAGATGTCCTTGGAGATCATAATAAAGGGAGGTAATTTCTGAACTTGAATGGTTGTAGACGTGAGTAATCCTAGTGGGATAAGTTAGGTCAGCGTAAAAAAACTGCAGGTGCTGTCCCAGGCTGGTTTTGCTAGAAACACGCCTTCCCAGGCCGTCATAACGATAGATCACTGTCCAGCCACTGCCTTTACTGTAAACTCGAGTTAGAAGTCCCTTGGAGCTATATTCAAAGATCTCTGTGCCTCTTTGACGTAGGAAACCATCTTCATCCAAGCGGTACTGGACGTCACCCAGTCGAGTGATTCTGTCTCTCAGGTCGTAGCGGAGAGGTGTCAGACGTGCGCTGTTACTTGGGTTCAGTAAATGGAGGTTTCCATTCAGATCATAGTTGTACCGCCACATGATCTTTTCATTTAGGTAAACTGTTTGGAGCTGCCCATCAACATCATATTCGTAAGCATATTTGGTAGTGTTGGCAAAAGGCCCTATTTTAATTTCTCTCTTGGTTACTCGACCCATGTTATCATATTGAATTGTAATCCAGTACATGAGCGACCTGAATATCTCATATTGAATTTCCTTGATGCGGCCATGAGCATCAAAGTGCTTTGTATAAGTCATTACAGCTGTGGAAATGATCTGGTTAATATCATAATATATAACTCCAAATTTTCCAAACTGCTCAACTTTGCCAGAAATGTCATCAAACTGGTAGAGATCAATGGGCAGCGGAGTTTCATTGATGACACCCTGCATGCTGGTCACTCGGAAGCTGTTGTCATAGCTATAGTCAAATCTTGCATTTACCATCCCATCTTCACTAAAGCGGAAAATCTGTCTGTCAATCAGGGGGCCAATTTGTCTGTATCTAATGGTGCAAATAAAACCATCACTCTGGAGGTTTACTGTTTTTAGGACTCCTGCTGTTTCATCATAGGTAAAGCTGACTCTTGTGCTATCATATAAAATTTCTGAGAGCCTGGTCTGCCTTCTGTATTTGAATAAGACCCTTCGACTTGTGCCCAAGAAGGCGGTTTGCAGGAGCAGCCCTTCCTCGTTGTAGTCTGTGATGATGGAGGCATTGCTTTCCGGGGGATTGTATATGTTGCGGTAGTAGCCGATGGATCGGATGGTCTGCATGGTGTGGCGAGCCACGCTGGGCATGGTGATGGCGGACAGGCGGTCCCACATGTCATATTCGAAGATGTATTGCCGCTGGCTATGAAGCAGAAGAACCATGGACTGTAACGAGAGAACATATTTGTTACCCAATGTTTGTGAATGGGAGAAGCAAAAAGCAGATTCAGTGACCACAAATGCACAGAAACATTCCATTTGAGAAAATGATTTTCATTTTAATTGAGTTATCCTTGACCTTATATGTTGTTAACCATTCCCTGCCTATTTGCTTGGGTGCTTAATTGTGAGGGGTTCTGCAAGTGTGGCTCTCGATTGCTAATGTGCTGCGTGTCATGACTGTAGCATTCTGTTCGCAGGCATGCACAGCCAGCCAGCAGGCTGTCAGTGGATTTGGATAAGTTGTAATACAAGCATGCGCAAAGCTGCTTTAAAGACAATATTTCAAGGAGAAAATCACATATGGGAAATGCAGTCCTATCCGTAATTAGCAATTATTTAGTGAGGTGGCTTCCCCCCTTCATTTGATTGAAGGACTGTTCAAATCATGTGTTAATTTCCAGTGTATTTGGGGAGGAGCAAAGCATTCCCAATATAAAGAAGAGACATAAAATCAGCCAAAAATGGATAACACGTACATAAAGCATCAACGTCAACAAACATTGCTAAATTAATCATCACATGGTGAATGAGAGCTGTAAATGCCCTTAGTAGAAATATGGATTTGGATATTGGGATTTTTTTTTTTTTAAATTGTTACAAGGCATCTGTACTGACAATAAAATTTATATTCTGATGTTTCCTTTTGTGGGTACCAGATCTGATTTGTACTTTACATGCTATAAGAATGATTTTTGGACTACACACTGGTTTGGTGCTAAATTATGAAAATAAACTGCCTGTTTTGAGAGTCATTGCAGAAAGACAAATGACAGTAATTTATTAGGCCAATCAGCGTGAGAGAAGGTTGACCTAGGTTAAGTAAAACTCTACAGTGATACAGGGCATGGGCGGCTCTTCCTCTGAGGACACTTCCCCTCGCCTCTGTTAGACAAAATGGAATGATGGTGGCACAGGGAGGAGCCATCCCGATACTGACTTCTTTGCATGACTTAAGCTTGTGTAGAATCTCTTCCTTGGGCGTATCTAGGGCAAGTTTTGCATGTAGCTTGTGTAGTGAGTGTCCTGAGAGTGGTTCCTAATAGTTTGCTTTCTTCCAAGGAAGGCTTGGACTATACTGAATTCACCAAGTTCTAGTACCTAGCTTTGCAATCATTTAAAATTATATTTGAGCCGGGCGCGGTGGCTCATGCCTGTAATCCTAGCACTCTGGGAGGCTGAGGCGGGTGGATCGCTCAAGGTCAGGAGTTCGAAACCAGCCTGAGCAAGCGTGAGACCCCCGTCTCTACTATAAATAGAAAGAAATTAATTGGCCAACTAAAGATATATATAGAAAAAATGAGCCGGGCATGGTGGCGCATGCCTGTAGTCCCAGCTACTTGGGAGGCTGAGGCAGAAGGATTGCTTGAGCCC
>CAUYRT010002441.1:0-16600 GCA_963574885.1 Lepilemur ruficaudatus
TATTTAGTTGGCCAATTAATTTGTTTCTATTATTAGTAGAGACGGGGTCTCACTCTTGCTCAGGCTGGTTTCGAACTCCTGACCTTGAGCAATCCACCCGCCTTGGCCTCCCAGAGTGCTAGGATTACAGGCTTGAGCCACCGTGCCCGGCCTTAATAGGTTTTTAATATCATTTTTGAATACACTTTTTTTCTATGATGGTCTGTCTGAACACTCAGCATAGAGCAATTTTAGAAAAGTGCCATCCTTTCCCATGGTAGCAATAAGCTTTTCAAAGTGGTTTGCATATGATACAGTCACCCAGTACCCAGTACCTATTTGTTAAGTAGGATAAAAGAATATTGAAGCAAAAAGATTAGGGAGGATTAAAACAACAAAATAGATTATAAGAAACAGGAAAAGGGACAACTCTAAAAGTAGCAATATTCTTTTATATTTATACACATAAAATGGCTACACTGGTTTCAAGTATAGCCATTTGATGTTTAATATTTGAGGAAATCCAATGAAAGATGGCTCCCTTCTTAGGTCCCCCTACCCGCTGCTCAGGAATGAAGACTGGCCTTGTGTTACTATCTTGGCTGGTCTGTCTGCTGCTTCTGTGCCAGTCCCACCCAGTTTTGAATAGTCTTTATCCTTCATGCTCTGGGCTGCAAAAGTAAACAGAAGCAACATTTGCTGTCTTTGTCTGCAGTCTTTATTCATTTAGGTCTTTTATTCCCTTGAGGATGACCCTGCCCACCAGGTGTTGAATATTTTCATGGCTTCCTCTAGAAAAAAGGAAACTCCTTTATACACAGGTACAAACAACTGATAACAATTTAGAGTAGCACAGAAACGTTTTATTCCAGGCCAAACCATGGCAGACAAAATTTGTCCCCTAAGAATCTCTTTGCCTATTTTTGGTCCTTTGTTTACATTGTTAAGATATCTCTGGCTCTGCGAGTACCTCCCTGAGGCTCTCCATTGGTTCGGGGAAGGCTCCCTATTTGCAATCTTGCCCTAACCACCATACCTCTCCCCATCTCAGCATGCCATCAAAACTTACACAACCTTGTCCCAGCTTTCAGTATGTTTATCATAAATGCACCAATAGGTCCCCTTATAGTGAGATTAGGGGCAAGTGCATTTCTGAGATGAGAGATTTCCGAATCACCCAGTGTGAGTGGCCCTGACCTTTTGTCCAGGAGCCCAATAAAGTCTGGCGACAGATGCGTTGAGCTGTGGCCAGGATGGTGATGGTCTTCCCTTAATTCCAAACCCTTTCCTCAGGCCCTGTGACTTGCTAGCAGTTTTGGAGGATCAAGTTGCTCCATAAGTAAAGCAGGTAAGATAAAAACACAAGGTCGATCACTTCCATTTAGGCATGTTTGCATTGTCTACTTCTGATCAGAGCTCCCTGGCTCAGCAAACTGAGACTTGACCAGTTCAATTTTCCTTGCAGTGGGTTCCGCACATGCTCAATGAAGTCAGTCCCTGATCACCTTGCTAATGGGAAGTGGGCTCTGCAGCATATGGGAGAGCCGGCAGACCAGACGTGAGGCTCAGGCACTCCTTTCCCTCGGCAAGAACCAGCCCTGAGTTTCCCGCAAGTGTGGCGTACCCTACCACTGTCCTGTAGCAGAACTCTATAATTGATTATGGAAAGCAGCCTGCCAGAGAGAAAAGCAGCTAGGAGGATTCTGGGACATCCTGACTTCTGGGGTGTGCTAGAATCAGCAGCTAATGAAAACAGTGCTTCGTGCATCTGCTGTCTCAGGCAGCAGGAGCTGGAGTTCTCAGACCCAGGTCAAGCTAGTAACAACTTGAGAAGGGAACCCTTTGCACACAGGGGGAAAGTCCGGCATCTCTGTTTTGCTAGACTGTAGTGCTCTCTGAGTCAGAACAGCAAAACCCCTGGTTTAGAGTATAGGCTGGGGGCCTGGTCAGGAGCTTGAGCTGCGGTGTGTTGCCTGCCCTTTAGAACTCTCCAGGGGATCTTCTTAGCCAACAGTCACCCAGCTCTAACTCATCCTTAGTCCACTTAAGACTACTGACAGGAAGGAGCCTCTCAGTCTAACTGAGGATATTAAATTGGGGCAATCAGAGAAATATGTCCCTAGGATATGTGTGTGGGGGGACAGGGTATACCACTTACTTTCTTATCTGAGAGCAGATGTGGTTGCATCAAAAAAGACTCCAGGAAGGGTAAGTTCCATGTAAACATAAACATGACCAGTTTACCTATCTTGAGAGGCCATATAACATAGTGGTTAAACCCATAGACTTTGGCATCAGACAGATCTGGGTTCAAATTCCAGCAGTACTTGCAGTGTGGTCTTGGACAAGTTACTTAACTTCTCTGGACTTCAGTTCTCTTATCTAAAAGATGGAGATGATGATAATAATAATACCTTTTAAAAACAGTTTTTGTGAGGATTGAATGAGCAAATGCTATCAAAGTGGGTAGAACTGTGCATTATTTCGTACGTGCTCAGTGTCAGCTAAAAATCTTTGGTTTTTATTAAAGTCAGTTTTATTGAAGTACGTTTTACATACAATAAAATCCATCCCTTTTAGTGTACAGTTCTAGGAGTTTTAATAAACACACATGATCATGTGACCACCCTCACAATCAAGACGCAGAAAGTTCTGTCATCTCAGAAAGTTCCCTAGTGCCCCTTTGTTATTAAACCCTTTCCCCACCCCTAGCCCTGGCTAAACACTGGTCTGTTTCTGTCCCTGTAATTTTGTCTTTTCCAGAATGCCATATATATGGAATCACACAGACCCTAGCAAAAAGCTCATCATTTTTAAAGGCTGACATATATTTGGCATCCAATAAATTTCTAAGTGCATTTAGAGAATCAAGTTAGAATATTTACCCCAATTCAGAGGATTTATTTCCTGTTGACTTATAGAAGAGGTATAATATTTTTGGAATGCCTCCTGATTTAATTTCTTCATGGGTAAATGTGTCTTTCTCATATGCTGTCACTATCTACCAGTCATTAAGTCTCAACTGTGAGGCTAGAGTTGGCAGGGAGGAGGGCAGGACACAGTGAAAATCTCAGGTATTCAGAGAAAGGGGAAAGGAAAGTTCCTCTTCTTACTAAACAGACAGTGGGAAGACGAGATAGAGTCACGTGAGGCGGGAAGTCAATTATATGGTTCTCCAGCTCTCCATTTTGGGAAAAGTCTGGGGAGTTGGGGAGAGGAATGCTAAGGGCAGGGGCATTTTGTTTGTCTGTTTTGTTTTTTTCAGTTCCTGGCTTGGTCTCTGGGAGGAGATTGCTTTGTAGCCTGTCTTGCATCGAACCTAGGAGATGGCCATTGCTAAGTAAACTTTGTGGCACAGTGATTGTCTTGGCTCCCATAGGGTATAGGGTAGAGGGAAGGGAGGCCCAGAAGTGCCCTCATGAGGTGGGAGGAGAGACAGTAGCTGGGTTGCGAGTGCCCACTGTGACAGAGACGATGACTCTGCTGCAGAGAGCACGGGCTCTCTAGACCCGGGGCTAGGCCGAGAACACGGCTGAGAGGGGTTTAGCACTAGCGAGGGACCAGGAGGACCCAGGCAGCCAGGAATCACCCCCGACCCTACCAAGAGGCCAGATGTTGAAGCACACCCACAGCTGACTTCGTTGCAACGGTCAGCAGGGAGGGCAGTGCCCAGACTAGATGGGGAAGGGGGGACCAGAGCAGCATCCAGGGATGCTTTTTGGATCCCCGAACCTCTTGCCCCTAGTACCGTGATGATTCAGTTAACAAGCCCTCTCTTCAAATCCCATGTTGTGGAAGTAGAGGCTGATGAAATTGCAAAGATTGAGCATTTTACCTCAAGTGCTGTTTAAATTATCACAGCAGACTAAGGTGATTCAGTGGGCCAGGGCTTGTGAGAAAGTCAGGCCCATTAAAGATACAAGAAAGGAGCTACTCTATCTTAATTTCTGGTCTACTACCTCTTAAGAATGGCCCCTGATAGTATAGCTTTAAGAATCTTGGTCCTTATAGAAAAAATTAGCCGGGCCTGGTGGCGCATGCCTGTAGTCCCAGCTACTCTGGGAGGCTGAGGCAGGAGGATCGCTTGAGCCCAGGAGTTTGAGGTTGCTGTGAGCTAGGCTGACACCACAGCACTCTAGCCCAGACAACATAGTGAGACTCTGTCTCAAAAACAAAACAAAAAAAGAAGAATCTTGGTCTTGCAACTTCCATGGGAGCTGGAGATTTTAAGGAACAGTGCAATGCAGGCATATCTCTTCAAATGATGATTTAGAAAAGTTTTGTAACTCAAATAGGCACTCTGTAACTTATCTTTCAATTCAAGATATCACCCTTCATATTTCCTTTCTTTCTGGAGCCACATAAAGGTACATTAAGCCATTAGATGCATTTATGCATTTCCATAGGCAAACATGAGCCTTTTATAATGAGCAATAAGAATGGAATTTTACTGATAGCAAAAGATTAAGAAAATGATTATAAATAGCAGGAAGAACAAACATCCCTTATTTGGGAACAAATAAACTTTAAATGTTAGGGCAGGTTACAACGTGATAAAGCAATTAGTATTTCATATTTGCAAAAAACCTAACCCAAGAGAATCTCCGCAAGTAATTGTATTTTCCCCAAGAAAAATAAGAGACCTGAGAAGGCAGAAAAGGAACTTCTTTGTAGTCATCCATTAAAACTGGATGTTGGAACATGAATGCACTCTGAAGTAGATCGTTATTTTTCTGCACCCTTTTATCACTCCAAAGCAAGGAAATCAATCTAGGGAAAAGGTGAGAGAGAGTTGGCATTTTGAAATGCATTGAGAAATTCTAAATTATGAGAGCTATTGATAAAGCTGGTATTTATAGCTCTATCAAGGATTTTGTAATATTTACATCTGAACTATAGAGACAATCAAAGCCTACTAACCCATTCCGATTTATTAATGCTGTTTCCATTCCCAAAGACACTAGATTAAAGTAACACAAGGCTCTTCTTGCAGCCAAAGACATGTGAGACAGTGACACACTGAGAGGGTCACTTGGATCCAGACTGAAAATACAGACCATTTAAAATAAAGGTCACTCAAGCCAGACTGTACATTTTGACAAGTTATAAATTGGATCCAAATTGGTATTATCAGGGATCTATCTTTGACATTCATCTACAAACACAAATTCCCATGGATGAAGTCTGATAGTGCCCAGGCATATAAAATGTCTGTTGAGCTGGTGAATTTCTGATTCCCAAAACTGTGGGATAGTGTTCTCCACAACCCCACCTTCAGATTCTATAACTGGGAGAACCATAACCAAACAGGAAAGATTAACAATTGTCTTTATCTTTGCATCTCTGTTCATTTCCCCCAAGTCTTAATTTCCTCTTCCTTCCTGAGGTCTTCAGTTTCATTAATTCATTCATTTACTGACATATTCATTTGTTTACTGTATTTGTAATCTCTTGCTGTGTAACAAATTACCCCAAGATTTAGGGGCTTAAAACTACACATATTTATTATCTCTAATTTTCTGAGGGTCAGGAATCTGGGCATAGCTTAGTTGAGTCCTCTGCTTTGGGGTTTCTTAACAAGGCTGTAATCAAGGTGTTGGGATCTCATCAGAAGGCTGACCAGGGAAGGATCCACTCCCAAGCACCTGTGGTTGTTGGCAGGATTCAGTTGGCAGGTTATTGGACTGAGGGCCCCAGCCACATGAGTTTTTCTATCATGGCAGCTTGCTTCATCAGAGCAGATAAGCCAAGAAGGTAACTAGCAGGATGGAAGTTACAGTCCTTTGTAACCTAATAGTGGAAGTGGCATACTCTCAACATTGCCATACTCTATCTAGAAGCAAGTTACTCAAGGTAAGCACATGACACAGGCTGTAAAGTGGGCAGGTGGGGATCCTTGGAGCCGTCCTAGAGGTTGCCAACCACATTTATTAAGAATGTACCAAGCACTTCCTTGCTGCTTGACACTATAATAGGTGTTGAGAATACAGCAACGAACATCCACTCTCATAGAACTCATAACTGAGCTGGGGGAAGGGGAGCAGACATTAAATAGATTATTGCAATTGTGATAAGCACACTAAATAAGAAATATGGGGAATAAAGAATCCATCTTTGCCTAGGTTGAGGGAGATAGGATGTCAAGCAGGGACATTTCAATGGAAATGTGAAGAAGGACTAGCCCGGAAAAGAGGCGAGGAAGGAGGTTTTCCAGGCAGAGGGAATGGCCTGTACAAAGATCCGGGGGCAAGAAAGATCATGTTGTATTTGAGAGAAAAGTTGCTGAAGTATAGGGCGAGAGAATGAGAAGAGCAAGAGAAGGAAGCCGGGCCTCATCTGCTGTATTAAGGAGTGTGGTCCGGAGCCAAGACCAAAGGGAAGGAAGCCCTTGAGAGGTGACACAGAAGGTCCCTTTGTCTGCCTCTCCTTCTGCAGGTCTTCTTCCCACTGGCCTCAAGACTGACTGTCAGCCTTGAGGTTGTGACCGTGCTGGGACACTCCTGACTCCTCTTTATTTTGTAACAGTGTCCTGCTCATATTGCACTGAATGACCCTATGTGTCACAGTATCAGCAGGATAGACTCTTCCTCCTTCCACATATGGTATTTTTCTAGCAGTTTTCAAACAAAACCAGACCCCTAATATATAAAGCAGATAAATGCAGAACTACTTGGATCAAAGAGAGTTCCAAGAAGAGCAGGGGCTCTCAGGAGCATGCTCCCCCACGCTCCTGTGGTGGTTCCTGAGATACCTCTCTGGAGCTCTAGGACTCAGCAAATCCTCCTTTGAGAAACATGCCCGCAGGCCACAATTGTGCTGACTATTGTTCCCAATGACTCATCCATTCAGTAACTTGTACTGAGTCCTCATGATGTGTCAGGCATGAAGCAGGTACTGAGAATACAGAGGTGATTAAGATAGTCTCTGCCCTCCGTGAACTCTCTAAGGAAGGGTTCAGGCAGGGGAATGGCTGCTATGGTTTGAATGTGTCCTCCAAAAGTTTATGTGTTGGAAACTTAGTTGCCACTGTAACGGTTTTAAGAGGTGGGGACTTTAAGAGGTGATTAGGCCATGAGGACTCTGCCCTCACATGCAGTTGCAGAGGATTGAGCAGGGAACAGCAGTGGCTTAAAGGAACACAGGAAGACATCACAGGTAGAAGAGGCTTGAACGAAAAGGAGTTTGCAGGTGAACAAGAGGCCTGGTAGTGCCTGTCTTTGAGAATTTGCCCTTGCATCTGAAATCACTTCCGTCACTCTGCCCATTTCAGACCATTTCTAGACACTGCCTAGATGGCATTCCGGAAGCCCTTTCTCACTATGCTAAAACAATTGTCCTATGCTCTAAGTAGAAAGGCCTCAATTGCCCTCCTAGGTTCTATAAGAACCATGATGTTAGAAAGCTTGTATTGGGCTTTAAATGTCCCATCATTTCTGGATTGGAATAGAAGATGAACAACTGTACACAGTTCTGTATCCAAAAGTGTCTTTCCTCACTTACAGGAAGGAGGGCCTGAGAACACTCCCTATACTCCACCTTAGTGTGTTTCCTCCCTGCCGGGCCTTTGCACAGCAGAAACGCTGACAGCCTTTGACCTCTCTGACTTCAGCGTCTTGGCCCTGAGGTCAGCCATCAGGTCTAGCATGTTCTGTAGGTCGATCAAAGGCCGCTGATGTGCCTCAACAATCCAGAATTGTAAGGAAAGATGCCTTCCATTGGCAACTTAATCATCTAAAGAGTTGGCTAATTGTTCATAATGACAACTAGAGGTCCACAGTAAATTCTGTAAATTTAAAGTCCTAAAACAGTAAAGGATACAACAGTAGTGTGAGGTTTTGCAATATCAAAACTAGCCACTCAGAGGAAAAGGCTTTAGACCTTTTTAATGTTATTGATAGGTTATTAATGTGTTGTACATGCCAGGCAGTCTGTTGTTCCGTTGTTTTATCTCTTGGTGACTCATTTGGCATCTTTTTGCTTAGCTCACGATAGGTTTTGATACTAATAGCAAATAAGTCCAGCTCCACTCTCTCCTCCTCCATAAGAGCTTTCTTCCAACCAGGAGTGAGCTCTGTCTCTGTCCTGCAAACTCAGATCACCTCTTGATTTTCCCACACATTTTTAAGCAGTAGCATAGAATCTTGGGTCACTTCTTACAATGTTTTATTAAAATTTTATAGTGTTTTCCTTCTCAGGTGACGCACTTCGTCTGCCAGAGTAGCCTGTAAACTCTTTTGGGGCTCAGGCAATGTTTTTACCCATGTTGGTATTTGTTGTGCTCTCCCACCTCCAGAAGACTTAGCGCAATGTCATACAAGGAGTCGGCGCCCTATAAATGCTGGTGTATGAATGAATAACCATGGCCCGGCCGATGGATTACACAGCCAGTCTCAATGGCAGAAGGGGGGCCTGTGGGTGCACTTATGGGGGAAAGGAGTCCGGGCAGGCAGTCTGCGTGGGCTGCGCATGGTTCACAGCTGGCACACAACCTCCACAGACCCCCGGCCAAGGACGTGCGAAAGTCAACATCTCTATGCCTTAAAAGAAAAAAAAAAAATCCCTGATTAAAACTGCATGGAGGGTAAATACCATTTATTTAACCTCAACTTGGACTACACATATCACCAGACTTCACTTGAGCCCCTTTCTTCTGGTGTCCTTTAACCATTTTCACCACGTTTCACTTTTTTTTTTTTCTTTTTGAGACAGAGTCGCATTGTGTTGCCCGGGCTAGAGGGCCGTGGCATCAGCCTAGCTCACAGCAACCTCAAACTCCTGGGCTCAAGTGATCCTCCTGCCTCAGCCTCCCGAGTAGCTGGGACTACAGGCATGAGCCACCATGCCCGGCTAATTATTTTCTATATATTTTGGTTGGCCAATTAATTTCTTTCTATTTTTAGTTGAGATGGGGGGGGGGTCTCGCTCTTGCTCAGGCTGGTCTCGAATTCCTGAACTCAAACGATCTGCCTGACTCGGTCTCCCAGAGTGCTAGGATTACAGGCATGAGCCACCACGCCGGGCCCACATTTTACTTCTTTACCCAAGAGAACATTCCTTGAAAACAACCAACCTGAGGATTTTACTAAAAGCAGCATGGTTTTTGTTTCCTTTTAGTATTGACATTTACCTAGATGACAGGCAATTAGTTTCACCTGCTTCCACCTAGATGAAAAGTTGAAGAGTGGTTAATGCATTCCAGTGTCTTGATGCTCTTATTCAAAGACAGGATTTGCTTTTTAGTGCAAGGAAGAGACCGTGTGTTCTTAACCCTGAATAATCATACCAGAAGGGGGTTAGGCTTCTGTTCTTAGGACGGTCCCTCCCAGATCTATGACTGGTGACTCATTGGCCCATCTGGCAACTTTCCTCTGGCTAGTAAAGGTGAGAAGGAAGGGGGGAACATCAGGAATTGCTTCTCAGGCTTACAGATATTATGAGAATAAATTACTTTTTGCCTATCCCTTCTAGGAAAAAGTTATACTGTAAAGTGCAGTTTCCTGGACTTATCTTTTCCCTAAAGTACAATTTCCTGGACTTATCTTTTCCCTAAAGTACAGTTTCCTGGACTTATCTTTTCCCTAAACTGGATCCTCTTCCTGTCTCCCTTATTTCTAGCAATAGGACCATTTTCTACTTGATACCCTTCCAGAAGCAACCAGACAAGTGTTAATCTAGTTTTACCTTCCAAAGCCTGTGTGTCTGTCCTTTTCGTGTAGCTCATTCATTCACCTAGTGACTATTACGGACCATCTGTGAAATGCAAGCCACTGTATTGGTTGCAATGGGTGGAAATGAGAATTAGACTTGCTCTCACCATTAAGAAGCTTTGAGACTCCTTAAGGGTCCCAATTATGAGCTGTTTCTCAAGTTTTTTCCTTACACCTGAGAAACTGATGTTTCAAGTGTAATCTCCTGCCTGCAATCTCTAATTCATTTTTTCTATCAAGCACTCTATTGCCAAATTAATATTCTTAAGTAAACATTTTAATCATGTCATTTCATGGAGTTAAAACTTTTCAATAGCTCTTCACTGCTCACAGGATTAAGATCAATCCCTTAATTTGAGTGTTCAAGAGCTTCTAATATCTGGAATGAACTTATTTAGTGATACCACTTCCCACAGCTCCCCATTATAAATTTTCAGCTTGGACAAATTGGTCATATTACCATGCTAAAAGTACACCTCCACTTTTTGCACTCTAATCTGTTCAATCACATATTCAAAAAGTGTATTGGATGCCTTCTGTGGGGCAGCACTGTGATGAAAGATGGTGGATGGTTTCTGCACTCAAAGAGCTTATTGTTTAGTCAAGGATACGGACAAATAGAGTGACTTTAGCAATGATAGCAGGAGCCCTGGATGTGATGGGAGCCCACAGAACCGCACCCAGTCCAGCCTTGGAAAAGTTAGAAAATGTTGCTCAGGGAAAGTGATATCTCAAGCATGACACAAAGATGGAGCAGAATTTAGGTAAGAAGTTGAAGAAAGTGTGTACCAGTGAGAAAAACAGTGTATTCAATGGCGTGGTGATAAGAACCTGATGGGTTTGAGTAGCATGTGTGTGTGTGTGTGTGTGTGTGTGTGTGTGTGTGTGTGTGTGTGTAGGGTAGGGCAGTTGCAGGTGAAGCTAAAAGGGAAGCAAGGCCAGATCATTTGAGGTCCCATAGCCAGGCTAAGGGGTTTAGGCTTTACAGGTTTGGAGCGGCAGAATGTCAAGACCAGATTTGGCTGTCATCTAGAGAATACCACACCCCAGTCCTATAAATCGCTGCTGTACCTATCAATCTATTTTTCTTCTTGCTATTTACTCAGATATTCCCCACTCTTCAAGCTCCAGCTAAAGTCCCACATTCTCTATGGAGCCTCTTTTAACCATTCCAGCATATGGTCATCAATTCTGATACCATTTAACTGTAATCATACATAGGCTTGTACTGACATCCAGCCTTGTGGGTATGCTTTATATCCACAACAAAATTGTAAATAGTGTTAAGGTAGAAGCCATGCCTATTTCTCTCCCTACAGGGGTCAGCGAACTTTTTCTATGAAGGGACAGATAGTAACTATTTTAAGCTTTGCTGGCCACATATGGTGTCTGTCACAGCCATAGACAATACATAAATGAATGGGCGTGTTCCGATAAAACTTTATTTACAAAAACAGGCAGCAGGCCAGAGTTGGCCCCCAGGCTGTTCTTTGCTAATCCACACTTCACAATATTCACACGCTGCCTGATACAAAAGAGGTGTTTAACAAATATTTGTCAGAAAAATGAAGAAGCAAGGAATAGATGGTGTGAAGAGTTAACAAATAAGGCCTTTCTTTTCAGGATTATTGTTAATGATCTTCTTAAAATGTTTAATCCATTTCCCTGAATTAGTCCTGAATGCATGAGAAATTCAATTGAGTCATTCTTTGGGAATTCAGTCCTTTATAGGGTCTTAGACAAATAATATGGGAGATTTGCCTAGATCAATACTAGATATCACCTAGTGGTATTTTATATCAAACTCTTGCCAGAAAGATAATAGCTACCACTGGTTGAGTGCTCACAACACGCTCATATACCAATACCAAGTGCTCCCACTTGTCCGAGATATGTATTAGGACACCCATTCTATAGATTTGAAAGTTGAGTCTCAAAGAGTAACTAGCTTGACATCTTAGGGTTGTTTGTAAATATTTGCTCTTATGAACAAATAAAACTGAGATTTGAGCCCCAAAACTGCCTGACTTCAAAGTATAGGTAATTTTAAGTTTTTGTTTGGATGAAATTTATATTACTCAAAAGTGTTTTATTATCCTTCCTTCCTATCATTGTTTCTCATATGCTTTGTCTAGGGTGGGATGTATACAACAAATATACATAGCATTGGATAAAGAAATAAGTAAAGGAGGAATACTCCAGGGAATATAGTGAGGGATGTTTTAGGGTGATTTGTACTGCTGAGATAATCAGAGAGCAGAATTTAAACCATGCAAAATGAGTAGGACTAATGTTTCTCTCACTAACTTCAACTCAGACCCAAGCCTCATGGTAATAACTATTGGGTTGGATGAAATTGCTTCTTTCCTATGGCCCATTTGAGAGGTGTAATGAATGGTTCCTCACATAAGGCTCCCTTGTATGGTTTGACCAAGTACACAGAACTGAGTCCTCCAAAAACAAAGGCCCGTGTCCAGGTTTTAAAAACCACCAACCAACCTGTACCCAGAAACAGTCATTTATTTAGATGTGCAGGAACTGAACAACTTCAGAAATGTTCCAAGACAAACGCACAGGGTAAAAAACAAACAGCAACAGCTTGCTTGCATGATGTTTCCAGGAATCACCCAGCCCAATAAAGAAAACAACCGCCCAAATTTGCATGTTAACCAATTCAAGTCTGACAGTATAACTCTGGGTTTCAATATATATATATTTTTTACAAATATATATATTTTGTACTATTTAAAAGTGTAAAGGAAAATAAAAATCTAAGATCTAGGACCTTGAAAATAGATTGGAACTCAATTAAAAATCAGAATTTCTATTCTACCACATACTCTCTACTCTCGGATGCAAGTACACAAATGTTTATTGCAAGATTGTGTGTGATCACAAAAAACTGGAAAACAATCTAAATATCCATTATCCGGGGATGGCTAATGAGCTAGTGTAGTCATATTGTGGAATATCATGCAACAAGGAGAAAGAATGTTAATGGGTACTATTATCATAAGTACTCAGGTGGCCAGTTCTCTTTATCACTCAATTGAGTCAAAAAAGTAAATTGCAGAATATTATCTATAGCTTGACAAGACTTATGTGTCAAAAAATAGAAAGTAAAGCTAAATTCAAGCAACTATTATCTTTTCTGAGAGTAAATGTACTGGAAAAAGTGTGGAAAAATACCAAGAGTGAATTGGTAAGAGTTGTTCCTCTGGAAAGGAGGACAGGATAATGGGGTGAGGGCAAAGTGGGGACTTCAATTTTATTTATAATATTTAATTTTTTATAAGGAGTCATATTTATGCATTCATTGTATAAATTATAAACTAGCAATAATTATCCAATAAATCATAATAATTTAACTTGAAAAAAAGAGGCTTTATGGTTTCTAATATGAGGATCCCACGAAGATACCTGCCAAATTCATGTAGGAAAAAGATTCTTAAAGAAATTTAGACTGAGTTCTCAGGGGCTGGGTGCAGTGGCTCATGCCTATAATCCTAGCACTCTCTGGGATGCTGAGGTGGGAGAATTGCTTGAGCTCAGGAGTTCAAGACCAGCCTGAGCAAGAGTGAGACCCGATCTCTACTAAAAATAGAAAATATTAGCCGGGCATGGTGGCACAAGCCTGTAGTCCCAGCTACTCCGGAGGCCGAGGCAGAAGGATCGCTTGAGCCCAGGAGTTTGACGTTGCTGTGAGCTAGGCTGACGCCATAGCACTCTAGCCCAGGCGGCAGAGCAAGATTCTGTCTTTAAAAAAAAGAAGACAAAGAAAAGAAATTTAGACTTCTGAAGGAAGAGCTCCCACTGTTAATGTTTTGAGATTACAAAACATCTAACTAAATGTAACTGTGAAGATTTTCTTATGAGCACATTTGTCATTAGGAAGTACTTAATGACTATACTCAAAGAGTAAATAAGAACCCCCTCTACGAAGAAAGTTGAGTAAAATGTGCAGAGTTATGCTTAGTTTTCTAATACCTGAGCAATTTTTGATTAGAAGACACTAATGAATACAATTATATTCACAATAACAACTGAAAATCCTAGAATGTACAGGACCTATCCGACCAAAACTTAATGAGAAATATAAAAGAAGACTGAAATGGAGAGATAGATTATGTTCCTTGCGAGAGAATAAACAGTTGTAAAGGATAAACAAATCATTCCCATCTTAATTTACAAGATTAAGGCAATCCCAATGAAAAATTTCAATGGAATTTTGTTTTTTTGGTAGAATTTGAGAACATGATTCTATAATTCACTTGGAAGAACAGACTAATGAGAAAAATCAAGATTTTTTTCAATTTTATAAAATTTTGTGGTAGTGATACAAGAATCAAAAGAATTATTAATGCAACAGAATAAAACGTATTCTAAAACAGATTATCTACCTGTCTGTATCTCTCTACAAATATGTGAAAAAAATATCACAATCCAACAATGAAAAGAAGGAATATTCAACAGATGATATTTTCAAACAATTGGTTATGTGAAAACAATAACTAAACCAAGCTTAAATCCAGCGTTTTGACTTCAAAGTTTCCATATAACAAGATATATATTTTTATTTGAAAATGTACATTAAGACATAATTGATATTTATAGAGAGGGACATTCTAAGCATAAACAAAGAAAAAGATCATAAAACTTAAAAATTATGATTTGAGCATGGAAAAAAGTAAGACTCATTCACAGAGCTTCTGAGTCACACAACTGCAGAAGAAGAATGAGGACCCCTGGAGCCTGCTCAGCCCCCGTGGGATCTTGCTTCTGTATATCAACAAAAAGCCAAGTCTTTCCAGTGGCTTCAATACCTGTGGCCACCTCTCTGACCTTGTCTCTTCTACACTTCCCCTGGATGGCTCCACTGCAGCCACACCGGCCATCATACCTGCAACCCATCCAGCACACTCTCGGTCCCAGGCCCTTGCCTTTGCTGTTCCCTCTGCCTCGAGGCTCTCTCCCTGGGTTTCTTCAGACCTCTGTCACATTTTCAGTAAAGCTTCCCCTCCCCTGAAGCTTGCTTTCTTTTCCTCCATGCTACTAATCCCCACTGATATTACACATAGTTACTTGTTCCTCTGTTTTGCATCTCTCTGCCTCCTGAATGTAAGCTCTGGGACTGTGTCCACTTTGATCAGTCCTATATTTCCAGCATCTAGAGCAGTGCCTCGCACATGGTATTCAGTATTTATTAAATGACTGAATAAATATACATATTAATTAGTACTTTTTATTACAAACAACAGGGAACTATTTGAACTAACAAATTAAAATCGACTAATTGTGAGGAGACAGCTGGATCTGCTAGAACCAGGGACCAGAGTGTGGTAAGATCTGAGATTGTTCTCTCTTTTTTCTCTGCTTCATACTTACCTCTCCCCACAGAATCTCTGTTTCCCAGAGCACCTGGTAAGCAAATGGACCCAGCAGCACTCAGGTTTTATTGTAATTGGTCTCGCTACATGGAGAGAGGATGACCTGAGTCTGTTGGTTCTCATTCCAAGCCAAGTCCCCGGGGAAGGTTGCAAATGGTTCAGTCTGGATTGATGCCCATCCGGGAGCAATTGACTGTGGCCTGTGTGGAGGTGGGGGTCAGAAGTTCACTGTGAATCCATAGCTTCCCCCTATCCCAACCATATCGGTAAAAGAGAGGGCAATTCCTAACGAGGGGTGTTAGGCAGATAAGCCAATAAGTGTCTACTACAACATAAAACTAACTCTTTCAGTTCAATTATAAAAAATGCCTAACCCTAACTTAAAAATGGAAAAGGTATGCACAGATAATTTGCCAAAAAGGCAATTGAATTGTCCAATACATTTTTAAAAGTGTTGATCTCATTTATAGTCCAAAAATATTATATGAAGTGATGCTATACTATTAATATAAAACCATGTGATACTGACGTAAAGACAGACATAGACACAAATGGAACAGAATAGAGTTCCCAGAAATAAACTCTTAGGTATATGGTCAAATGGTCTTTGACAAGGGTGCCAAGATCACACCATAGGGAAAGGACAGTCTCTTTAACTAATGGTATTGTGAAAACTGGATATCCACATGCAAAAGAATGAAGTTGGATCCTTACCTTATACCATACCATATACAAATAAACATATATATGCCATATACAAAAATTAACTTATACCATATACCATATACAAACAATATACTCATATATTATACCATAAACAAAAATTAACTCAAAATGGATTAAAAATCTAAAACTATAAAACTCCTAGAAGAAAACATACGGGAGAAGCTTAATGACATTGGATTTGGCAATAATTTATTTCTTGGGTATGACTCCAAAAACATAGGCAACAGAAGCACAATAGGCAATGGGACTATAATAAACATAAAAACTTCTGTGCAATAAAGAAAACAATCAACATAGTGGAAAAACAACCTGCAGAATAGAAGAAATATTTGCAAATCATGTATCTGATAAGGGGTTAATATACAGAATATATAAAGAACTCCTGCAATTCAACAACAACAAAAAAATAAATAAGCCAATTTTAAAAATGGGCAAAGGATTTGAGTAGACATTTCTCCAAAGAAGACATGCAAATGATCAGCAAACATATGATAAAACGCTCAACATCACTAATCATTAGAGAAATGCAAATTAAAACCACACTGAAATATTATCTCACACCCATTAATAGAGCCGCTTTCAAACAAAACAACAGAAAATAACAAGTGTTGGTGGGGATGTGGAGAAATTGGAACTGTTTGTTGGTGGGAATATAAAACAGATAGCTGCTATGGAAAACAGTATGGAGGCTCCTCAAAAAGTTCAAAATTAAATTGCCATACAATCCAACTATCCCACTTCTGGGTATACATTTAAAAGAACTGAAAGCAGAATTTGGAAGAGATATTTACTCACCCATGT
>CAUYRT010002443.1:0-16154 GCA_963574885.1 Lepilemur ruficaudatus
GCTCAAATGATCCACCCACCTTGGCCTCCCAGAGTGCTAGGATTACAGGCGTGAGCCACTGTCCCCTGGCCACTTTTTTTTAATTTTTAAAACATTAAAGTTTATTTTATTCTTTGCAAAGTAAAATTCAGTGAGTTTTGACAGATACATAGTGTCATGTATCCACAATTCCAGAATCCTACAGAATAGTTTCACCACTTTAAAAGATCCACTGTCCTTCAGCTATTTAACCCCTGTGTTGCTGAATTGCTGACAATCACTCATCTTTTTTACTGTCTCTTTTCCAGAATGTCATATAATTGAAATAATACAGAATGTAGCTTTATTAGACTGTCTTCTTTTACTGAGCAATATGTATTTAAAATGTGTCTGTCTTTTAGTGGCTTTATAGTTCATTTATTTATTTATTTATTTTTCGAGACAGAGTCTCACTCTGTTGCCCGGGCTAGAGTGCCGTGGCATCAGCCTAGCTCACAGCAACCTCAAACTCCTGGGCTCAAACAATCCTCCTGCCTCAGCCGGCCAGGTAGCTGGGACTACAGGTATGCGCCACCATGCCTGGATACTTTTTTCTACGTATTTTTAGTTGGCCGATTAATTTCTTTCCATTTTTAGTAGAGACGGGGTCTTGCTCTTGCTCAGGCTGGTTTTGAACTCCTTGACCTTGAGCGATCCTCCCTGCCTCAGCCTCCCAGAGTGCTAGGACTACAGGCGTGAGCCACCGCACTTGGCCAGTTCATTTATTTTTACTGTGGAATAATACCCCATTGTATGGATATACCACAGTTTGTTTACTTATTGTCCAAGAAGGACATCTTGGTTGCTTCTAGAAAAAAGCTGCTATAAACATTAATGTGTAGGTTTTTGTGTGGATGTAAGTTTTCAAATCAGTTGTGCAAATACCTAGGAGCAGGATTGCAGGATTGTGTGGTAAATCTATGTTTAGCTTTGGAAGACAGTCCTTAACTGTCTGTGTCACTAGTGCTGTATCATTCTGTATTCTTACCAGCAATGCATGGATGTTCCTGTTGTTCTACATCCTTGCCAGCATTTGGTGTTGTCAGTGTTCTGGATTTTGCCCATTCTAACAGGTGTATAGTGGTGCCTCATTGTTGTTTTAATTTGCATTTCCCTGAAGACATAGGATATGGCCTTCTTTTCATATGCTTATTTGCCATCTGTATATCTTCTTTGGTTGTTTGTTTTCTTGTTGTTGAGTTTGAAGAGTTCTTTGCTTATTTTGGATAACAGTCCTTTATCAGATAGGTCTTTTGCAAATATTTTCTCCCAGACTGTGACTGTTTTTTCATTCTCTTGACAGAGTCTTTCACAGAGCAGAAATTTTTACTTTTAATGAAGTCCCAATTATCAATTCTTTATTTCATAGAGCATGCTTTTAGTGTTGGTTTTGTCATCACCAAACCCAGGCTCATCTATATTTTTTCCTATGTTATCTTCTAGGAGTTTTATAGTTTTGTGTTTTACATTAAGGTCTATGGTCCCCTTTGAGTTAATTTTTATGAAGGATGTAAGATTTTTTGTCAAGATTCATTTTTTATTTTGCATGTGAATGTCCATTTGTTCCAGCATCACTTGTTGGAAAGACTATTGTTTCTCCATTACATTGCTTTTTTTCCCCTTGCCAAGACCAGTTGACTCGTGTTTATTTGGGTCCATTTCTGGGCCATCCATTCTGTTTCATTGACTTATTTGTCTATTCTTTCACCAATGCTAACCAATGCTAGGGGACATCCTACCTAGTTCTCAATTTTAGGGGGAAAAGAATGCAGTCTTGCACCATTAAGTTCATGTTAGCTACAGACTTTTTTTGCAGATGACCTTTATTATGTTAAATAAGTTCCCTTCTATTCCTAGTTTGCAAATTAAAAAACAATCATGAATAGATGTTCGATGCCTTTTCTGCATTTATTGAGATGATCATATTGTTTTTGATATTTGTTAATATGATAAATTATATTGATTCACTTTTGAATGTTAACCCTGTCTTGCATTCCTTTTTGCATTTGGTTTTTATATATCATTTGGTTTGGTTTTGATATGTCATCTTTTTACTTATTGCTGGGTTCAATGCTAACATTTTCTGAAGGATATTTTGGTAGTAAAATATACATAATATTTACCATTTTAACCATTTCTACATATACAATTTATCATTTTAACAATTTCTAAGTAAACAATTCAATGGTATTAAATTCCTTCTGTGTCTGACTTATTTCACTTAGCATAATGTTTTCAAGGTCCATTCATATTGTAATATATGCCAAAATTTTATTTTTTATGGATGAATAATATTTCATTGTATGTTTACACTATATTTTATTTATCCATTCATCTATTGTTGAACACTTGGGTTGTTTTCACCTTTCGGCTATTGTGAATAATGGTGTGAGGAACATGGGTATACAAATATGTGTTTGAGTCCCACTTTCGATCCTTTTGGATATATACCTAGGAGTGGAATTGCTAGGTCATATGGTATTCAATGTCTAACTTTTTGAGGAGCTGCCAAACCGTTTTCCGCAGTTGCTGCACCATTTTACATTCCTACCAGCAATGCGCAAGGGTTCTAACTTCTCTATGCCCTTGCCAACACTTATTATTATTATTATTGTTTTAAATACTAGCCATCGTAGTAGGTGTGAAGTGGTATCTCACTCACTATGGTTTTGATTTGCATTTCCCTAATGACTAATGATGTTGAGCATCTTTTCTTGTGCTTATTGACCATTTTTGTATGTCTTTGGAGAAATGTCTATTCAAGTCCTTTGTCAATTTTAAATATTGGGTTTTTCTTTTTTGAGTTGTAGTTCTTTATGTATTCTGGATATTAATCCTTTGTTAGATGTATGACTTGCAAATCTTTCCCCCTCTCGGTAGACTGTCTTTTTGCTCACTTGATAGTGCTCTTTGAGGCACAAAAGTTAATTTTTATGAAATAAAATTTATCTAATTTCCTTTCTTTTCTTGCCTAATGCTTTTGATGTCATAGCCTTGAACTTGTTGCCAAATCCAATGTTGTGAAAAATTTCCTCAATGTTTTATTCTAAGTGTTTTATAGTTTTAGCTCTTAAGTTTAGGTCTTTGGTCCATTTTGAGTTAATTTTGTATATTAACTCAATTATGAAGGGTCCAACTTCATTCTCTTGCATGTGGATATGGAGTTTTCCTAGCATCAATGTGGAAAAGGTTGTCCTTTCCCCATTTAATAATCTTGGCACCCTTGTTGAAAATCAATTGATGATATGTGTGAGGATTTATTTTGGGGCTTTCTATTTTATTCCATTGGTAGATATATCTACCCTTATGCCAGTACAATACTGTTTTAATTATCATAGCTTTGAGTTTCAAAGTCAGGAAGTGTGATCCTCCAACTTTATCTTTTTCTTCAAGATTGTTTTGGCTATTGGGACCCCTTACAATTCTATATGAATTTGAGGATAGGCTTTCCATTGCTGCAAAAAACGCTGTTAGAATTTTGATAAGAATTGCACTGGCTCTATGGATATGGGTATTTCTGACAATGTTAAGTATTCCTATCCATGAACAAAAGATGTCTTTCCATTTACTTAGGTCTTCTTTAATTTCTTTCAGTAATGTTTTATAGTTTTCAACATGCAAGCCTTTCATGTCTTTGATTAGATTTATTTCTAAGTATTTAATTTTTTAAAATACTAGGGTAAATGGAATTACCTTCTTAATTTCATTTCTGGATTGTTCATTGCATTGCTGTGTGCAGAAACACAACTGATTTTAGTGTATTGATATTGTACCTGAAACTTTCTGAATTCAATGATTAGCTCTAGTAGCTTTTCTGCGAATTTTTTTTGGGTTTTCTCATATAGCATCATGCCATATGTTACTAGAGATAGTTTTACTTCTTCCTTTCCAACTTGGATGCCTTTTCTTTCTTTTTCTTGTCTAATTGTTAGCTAGAACTTCCAGTACACTGTTGAGTAGTAGTGATGAAAGCAGGTATCCTTGTCTTATTCCTAATTTCACGGTACAATATCAAATTGTTATCACCCCAACGAGAAAACCACACACCTATCAGCAACCATTCCCCATTTTCTCCGAATCTCCTCCCCCATCCCCTATTCTAGACAATCACTAATTAACTTTCTGTATATATGGATTTGCCTGTTGAGGTCATTTTATATAAATGGAATCATATAATATCTGGGCTTTTCTGACTGGCTTTTTTTCACTCACTATAACGTTTTCACAGTTCATCCATGTTGTACCATATGTCAGTATTTTATTTCATTTTATTTTCAAATAATATTCCAATGTTGTCATTTTCATATCATAATTAACATTACAATAAATAGCTCTGTATATAATCCCCTTAGGATTTCCTGATATAGAATTAGTGGGTCAAAGAGAATGAACATTTTTCCCACTCTATTCAGTCTTATTTATCTACATATCTCAAACCATCACATAAATGTGATTTCATTTTAATTACCTGAAAAATTGAACAAACACTAAAGAGAAAATCCTTTTTGATCAGTGCACTCACCCACTTCAACCTCCACCCCTTGGGCCTATTCCTCTACTTTCTATCTCTAGACAGCCATTATCCTGAGTTTGGTACATTTCCTTCCAATTTATTTTTTAAAAGTCTCTCCCCTCTCTCTACATATATATCTGCATATGTATACGTAAACACATTTTTAAAGGTTTTAAATTACAAGGTATTTGGAGGTTAATAAAAATGCCAATGTGATACCTGCAACATAAATCCCTATATGTATTATTAAACAGAACAAAAACTAATTCTATCAATTCTATCCTTTCCATCAATATTCATATCATATAAATAAACCATAGTGTAATGGGAGATCTGAATCCCAATAAGTGACTCTAATGGCCATCCTAATAATTCATACCATGCCCTCAAGGGAATACCACATTTTATTTCAGGAGGCCTTTTTAATTTTAAGGAGGGTAAATGAGATTAATTTCAAGGGGCTGCAGATTCAGTGTGGGACCAAAAAACTTAGTTTGAATATAGATTTGACAATTAAGTCATTCTTAAAGTCCAAAAATATTACCTAATATTGTATAATTGTAGTAGACAATTAAATCAGCCATTGAAAAAACTGAAACGTTGTTAACTAACCCAAATATTTAATGCACACTCTGCTTATAGTTGGTACAGTATGAGAAAATACTTCTGCTTATTTAGGTTTCAAGGGACTTTCTCAACATTGCTCAGCAGTCAGGATGACTCATCAGGTTTAACAGGTTTCCTGGCTGCTGTACAAAAGTGAAATGGCCATGATTTGACACCCGGATCTCCTGGATTTTTTTTTTTTCTGGAAGGAAATTATTTCTCCTCCCACAAAATACCCAGTAGCAGCACATATTCACATATTCACATTTTCATGTAGTTGAGTCTGATTGTCTCCTGTTTCCTGGGCCTTCTTTCAGCTTTGAGGACTAAGATGTAATTCTAGGGCAAAGGCCATTTGGCTATCTCCTGGGGGTCTTCATGGCAGCTATCTGCAACTGTCTTTAACTATTTTATGAAAAACTGGGGAAAGGACTGAATGATAAAATACCATACCAAAATTATTTTTAAAGTTTCAAACTTCTAATTCATTTTATTTAAAAAGTACTGTTTTTAGATCATTCTACACTAGATCACTCATACTAAAATATTTTATTGCCATCTTAGAGAAAGAGAAAGCAGTGCTACCATTTTTTCCCCAAAGTTTGTTTTGAGTTAGTATTCAGTAACCAATATCAGAAAGATACTAGTTACAGGATTTACCAATATCCTATCCCACCTTCCCAACTGTCATAGAGCAACTGACCCAACAAATGGAGTTGGGCATTTGCATAAAGTATCAAGTGAAGAATGAGCAGAAGCACTGTGTTGGTGGTGTACGCATACTAAAAGCTTAGGGGAAGAGAGAAAAGCCAAGATGTGCAGTAAATCCAATTTATTTTGAATTTATTTTGAATGCTTAATGCTCAGTGTAAAAGAACTTGGTTGCTTCAGCTTATAATTACCAATCACAACTCCTTTTTCACAGGCGTAATTTTGATTTTTTTTCTTTTTTTTTTTAATGCAGAGTCTCTCTGTGTCACCCGGGCTGGAGTGCAGTGGCACGATCATAGCTTCCTGCAGCCTCCAACTCCTGGGCTCAAGCTATCCTCCCTCCTCAGCCTCTTGAGTAGTTAGGACTAAGGGTACACGCTGCCACAACCAGCTAATTTAAAAAAAATTTTTTGTAGAGGCGGGTCTCGCTGTGTTGCCCAGGTTGTTCTCAAATTCCTGGGCTCAAGCGATCCTCCTGCCTCAGCCTCCCATAGTGGTGGGATTACAGGCATGTGCCACCACGCTTGGCCTTGTAGTAATCTTAAACAACAACAAAACACCTGCTGTATGATAAAATCTGGATTTGGTGTTTTTTTAATCTTCCTCTCCCTGTTCAATTCTTACAACTCTTTCTGCAGAGCAGGTATTATTATTATTCCCATTCTTCAGATGTCAAAGACACAGGAGATTTGACCAAAGGTTAGCCAGCAATAGTTGAAGAGAGGTACCTTTGGAACCAGGCAGGCCTGCCACCTCTCTCCTGGTCAGGGTCCACCCCAGACCTGCGTTTAAACAGAGCAGGGGGCAGTGAAGTGGGACAAATGCTGTGCGTCACTCCGCCAGGCTCTGCTGCCAGGTAGCTGTGTGATCCTGGACATTCGGACTGCACTGGCAGTCTCCCTAGTGGGAAGGTCATCCCACCACCAACCAGATGATCCGCAAGGACTCTCCAGGCCCCGCGAACCACTTGTAGCAGGGCCCACGTTCTGACCACCTCTCAACCCTGGTTGGATGCGGGGAAAGCTAGTCCGGGCCCTCGGGCACTGTTAGCCAATCTCCACGCCCTCCTTTACTCACTGCGTGGTAACCTAACTAGCTAGGCGGCCCACAGAATGCGCTTACTGGGCAGACCGGCTCGTTTGGGTGCCTGTCTGCTTTGCAAGGTGCAAAACGTACGGCCCTGGGCCTGCCCCTGCGGGCATCTAGATTCTCCAAACCCGCTCCCAGAGTCCAATGCATGAGAACTGGCGAAAAAGCCCGGTCGCTAATTGCCCAGTACGTCCCTATGTTGGCGGTTCGTGGGGAGCGACCCTGGGGCAGCGACCGAAGTGGGGCTCCCACAGACGCTGCGAGCCCAAGGCCGGTTTTCTCTGGACGCGCATCCTTGTGTCCGGGGGGTGGAGGCGGAGAAAAGGGTGCCGGGGCGGCCGGAGCGACCGCACGCAGGGCCGCACGCCCTCCCGCCAGCGCGTCCTGCGGCGCCGGCCTGGAGGCTGCCCGGCCGCAGGCTGGGACACGGGCGGCGGCCCCACCCCCGGCCCTCCGTCCCCTCCCCACACCCGCTGCCCCCGGGCGGCGGGCCGGTCCGCAGTCCCCGCCCCGCCTGCAGGTGAAGCGGCCGCGGCCGCCGAGTAGGTGCGTGGGGATGATCTCACTCGCGCGCTCCGCGCCAGGAGGAGGAGGAGCGGGAGCGAATCCAACTTCCGGGTAGTGAAGCCGCACGCCACCGGCATCTTGCTTTTTCTTCCTCCTCCCCCCGGGCACCCCTCTCCTCTCCCTCCTTTCCTTTTATTCCCGGCCCCACCCGCCAAAATGAACAGCTCGGACGAGGAGAAGCAGCTGCAGCTCATCACCAGTCTGAAGGAGCAAGGTAGGCGGGCACGCGGGCGCCAGGTGTGGGCAGCCGCGGCCCGTGGGCGGGGACGGCTCCCGGGCGCTGGGTCTGGGGCGGGTGGCAGCCGGGCGGGAGGCACTGTGGCCGCCGGGATCGCCCCAGTAGCTCTTTCACGCCCCGCGCGCCTTAAGCCAGGGCCGCGGATCAAGTGCGGGCGAGTCGGGCCCGGCAGTGCGACACGGACTGCCGGCCGGTGTCGTTACTGGCGAACGGGGGTTGGGAGCTAAGGGACTAGGATTCGGCGCGGACGAGGTCGCACAGCACCACCTTCCATGCTGGAGAAGCGGGTGGGGCAGGGTATCTTGGCGGCTTTGGGCGGCTCAGCTAGCCTTGGCCCCACCCTTGCACATTTGTTGGCGCTTGGTGGCCTGCAGCGCTGCTTCACACGCTTCTCTGCTTTTCTTTTGGGTTTGGTCTAGTTCCTTTTTCCTTATCCAGCAGGGATTTTCGGTCCATGATATGTTTCTTATCACTTCTCATTTTTAGCAATTAATTAGTCAGCGAGTCAAAACCGTGCCAGCGTGGGGCTTCCTGAATTAATAGGGCTGGTGCTGGGCGCAGCAGAGCCAGGCCATGCGCCCGCATTTCTGTACTGCTTGGTAACTGGGGATGGTCCCTTAGCAAAGAGCTGTTTCAATCATTTTTTTTCATCATTTACCACACTTCTGAGCAAAACCAGATCAGCGATCAAATGTTAACCTAACACATTTTAAAAATTATTACCCTGACCGAAGGGTGGTGGTCTTAGAATATGGATCAGGAAAGAGAGGAACCATACGGATTTAGGAAGTAAAACTGTAGGAACATGTACTTTTTTGAGTGACTTACTGACATGGCCATATCATGGAAGGGGCCCTGCTCTGGGGCTGAACTTGGTGTTTAGTCCCAGCTCTTTCACTTCTCCTGGCACCGCTCCCCGGCTCTGTGAACTTGGAGGAGTCTCTTCCCCTCGTCCATCTTGTGGTTAATCAAGCCTCATCTGACTAAAGGCAAGGGCTAAACCAGATGACTTGATGAGATCTTGTCCAGTTATTATCTGTTTCCTTGAAACCACAAACATACCATCGGTAAGAGTACGGGGATCCCTCTGGAGCCGCACTCCCACAAACAGATCTCAGCATCACCCTTCACTGTGCAACCTTGGGGAAATTCTGTAACCTCACCGAAATGGACTTAACACATTCCTCTGTGATACCTAGCATCTAAAAAGTGCTGGATGAATGTTAGTCCCTTTTGCCTTTCCAGTACCTTCCCTTTGCATCCTAGATGAGCCTGAGGTCATAAAGTCACTCAGTGAGTCTGTGGGCAGGCAGAATGCCTTTATCTTTATCAGAATGCCTTTGAGTTTCTCAGATGTTTTAGTGTGGGACTGGATTCTGTTGCCATGTTATTTTTAATAACACCTTCCCCTCCCCCCACCCCTTAATATAAAGACTCTTGATTCATATTCCAGATAAGTGGAGTTTTCATTGTTGGTAATATCTGTCAGTGGATATCAGGTCTTTTGATGGTCAGTTTCCAAATAATGATTAAAAAATTTCACCTATCATTCTGTATATAATCTCAAGGATAGATTAACAATGCAGATAATCTAAAAATTGTTTATATTTAATTTTGGAACACAGTCTCTGTCTCTATGGTGGGTTTGAGGCCTGAGGAAAAAAGGGAGGATTTTTAAGTTTTTGGCTCTTTCTCTTACTGCATTGTATTAGAAAACAAACAGATTCATGACATTGGTATTTTTAGAAGTTATATTTCCTTGGTTGAGGGCATACCAGAGGTTAAAAGAGCAGTTAGATTTTGAAATTTGTGTTTCTTAAAAGGTATTCCTTTTTTTTAGGATGATAAGTCTGGTTACACAGGTGTTGGGATTTTTTCAGCCCACAGTGTGATTTTTACGCATCTCAAAACCAGGGCATTTGCTTGTCATTGGATCATAGACTTTAAAAACAATCTACTTATGTCAAGAGTATTTAGTTGCTGTTTGACCTATGAACTAATTGGGAAGCTAGGGATTTGAGGACAGGCAGCTAGGTATTTGGGCACTTAATAATGCATACTGCAGTCAGTTTTATAAGCTGATAGGGTTTCTGATTTCTTTTTGAAAATAGTACCTTTTACTGTCTGTTAACACTGTTAGTGATAATTTCACTACCCGTATTTGATGTGAGCAGGAAGAACTATTATTGATGAAATACTCTAGTTTCCTTTTTTAGTGCTGAGTAAACATATTTATTCATTCCTTCAACAAATGTCTACCAAGTACCTACCATATGTAAGGTCCATGTGCTAGGCACTGGGGGTATATAGATAGTGGGCCAGACAGTCCTTGTTCTCACCAAGTTTGTTGTCTAGTGAAGAAGACAGTCATTAATCAAGTAATCATACAAATAAATGTACAATTACATATTTTTTTCTTGGATAGATTCTTTGAAATTATTGGCTAGAGGGCACGCACACACAAAGTTTTGCTGGACATTGCAACAGTGCCCCCCCAAATGGCTGTACCAGTTCACGTTCCCACCATCACTGGTCAACGTTGGCTAATAACAATCTTTGTTAATTTGATAGCCTGACAAGTTTCTGAATTTTTGCCAATCTAATGGGCAAAATGGTGCTTTTAAAAATTGGCATTGCTCTGGTTATTTGTGAGGTTTGAAATCTTTTTACGTGTTTATTGGCCCTTTAGGCCTCATCACATGGTTCCTTCCGTAGTGAGTTTTTAAAATTGATATATGATATTTGTACATATTTATGGGGTATGTGTAATATTTTGTTATGCGCATAGAATGTGTAACAGTCAAGTCAGTGTATTTGGGGTATCCATCATCTGGAGTATTTATGACTTCCATGTGTTGGAAACATTCCAAGGTCCTCTCTTCTAGCTATTTTGAAATATATAGTACATTGTTGTTAACTGTAGTCACTTAGTTAGAACTTATTCCTTCCATTCAACTGCATGTTTTCTCCCTATTAGCCAACCTGTCTTCATCTTCCCCCTCCACTTAGTGGGTTTTAAGTCTAAAATTTGAAGCTATTCCCCAGAGGGTGTTCAGAAAGAAGGTTCCTCTCTAAACCACAGAGCTGACAGCAGCCTTCCCTAGTGTGAAGCCTTCAGTGGTGTGGAGACTAAAGTTGCTTTTGACAAAAGTTGTGAAATGTAATGACAGAGTCTGTCATAATACGAACAATCTCTAATTTATACTTACCATTCCCTAAGCTCCATATCTTATAAATCACACCCACTTCTGAATTACTTCAAAACATTGTATATTCCCTTCTAGTGAATGGTATAATTACCTATATTATGTCATTCTAGAAAGTTATATTATGTCCCTTTAAAAAAAATTAGCCAGTGTGTGATTGCTTATGTTCAAGCAGATGTTGAGGTAATGAGGTGATTCTCTTTTTGTCTTTTCTGGGGCTTTATTTTATTGGACTGATTGACATCTTTAATGCATGGAGAAATAGCAACTTTGGGTACTATTTCCGATGCGTATTTCCTAGCTACTAAAGTGGACATTTCCCTTACAAAACATCATACAATTTGCTCTCCCTCCAGAATTCTGTTGGGAAAATGATAGACTTAGTTCAGCATTTGTTTAAGGTGCGTGATTTTCTGTGTAATTCATTCAACCCACATGAATATTCATAGCTAGGCACTGTGCTAGGCATCAGAGACAGAGAGATAAATAAGATCTTGTACCTGCTGGTGAGGAGTCCCTAGTCTGGAGGTGGTGGCAGGCATGTAAATTCCAGGAAGAGAGTCTAATTGGCCCAGTTTGGGTCATGGATTCAAATCTCTAGGCCAGCGGAGGGCAAGACACCTTTCTTGGCAGCTCCCACAAAGACCAATAGATTGGAGTAGTTGTCCAAAACAGAATGGGGTGCCACTACCGGAAGGGAGGATGCGGATGGGTCGGACATAAACAACGCATGCTTACTAAACTGGTCAACATAGTAATGTCATGCTATTTTGAACTTATTGATGAAGTTTTGAGGAGAGTGATTGCTACTTAAGGGTGTTAAGACCAAAACAACCACAATGATCCAAAAGTTATGGTCTATTCTTGGGCTAACGCTATTTAAAATGAATTTCCTATGATAAGGAAAGTCGGTTTTAAAGCATTTTAAACCTTTTATCTTTAGAGTTAACACTGTTTTTGCTAAGATTTTTGAGATGGTGCTTAAGGTTCAAATAGAAATCTAGTCAAGCTTATTCTTAGAGCAAATTATTAAATTAATTAAAAGATGCCCAGACCAAGCGTGGTGGCTCATGCTTGTAATCCTAGCACTCTGGTAGACCGAGGGGGAGGATCTCTTGAGCTCAGGAGTTTGAGACCATCCTGAGCCCTGAGCAAGAGCGAGATCCCATGGACTCCTAAAAATAGAAAAAATTAGCCGGGTGTGGTGGCACATGCCTGTAGTTCCAGCTATTTGGGAGGCTGAGGCCAGAAGTTTGAGGTGGCTGTGAGCTACGCTGATACCAAGGCACTCTAGTAGCCTGGGCAACACAGCGAGACTCTGTCTCAGAAAAAGATGCCTCCAATGTTCCCTCGGCTTCTAGGCTAGAAAGTAGCTACATCATTGTTTTGATAAAAGGGACTAAAACTATTGCCTATTGCAATGACCTTATCAGTCAGGAAAAGCTGAAGTATGTCAATCTTGGATGCATATGAAGTCAGTTAGTTGAAAGCAGTTTGGAATTATTAGTAAATGGTTGCCTTGGTTTCAAGTACAAACTTGTTTTTACACTAGTATTTTTCAAAGTATGATCCAGGGACCAACTCCATCTGAATCACCAGGTACTCATTAATGATGCAGTTTCCTCCCAAAGTTGGTGAACCATTCCTGAAGAGTACGAGTTGGGCAACACTCCATGGGATAGGCGCTTAGCACGGGCTGAGGAACTACATCTTTTAGTCAGAATTTCACTATTCACTTAGTATTTCCGTTAGGTAGATGAGTTTTGCTTGTTTCTTTTTTAAATTAAATTGTAAAATAAACACATGCTCTTAGAAAAAAATAAATGTGTAAAGTAAAAAGTTATTTCTCTGTGAAGTTTCTATAAAGTTGTCCAGCTTTAGCTTGCAGAGCTTCAAGATTCTGGGTTAGAAGGGTGAAAGACATATTGGAAATATTAGTTTGGAAACTTGCAACCAGATATTGGAGGAAACTAAAAGAATTCAGGATCCAGTCCAGATTGCAGGTAAATAATGAGTCTCAAAAACAATGAATAGGGCTAGAATCTAATAATGGGTGAACTATAGTTTTTTTCTGAAACGTAATTTTTCTCTCTTCAGTCACCCTCATTTCTACCAAAGAGAATCACAGTAAGACCAATTTATTTGTAAAATAAGTTTTAATTTTGTTATACTTATCCTGATTATTTACATAAATACAGCAATAATAGTGATTGACCATATAGGTTCTTTTAAAGTCTGCTTTGCTGACCTTTTCGTAAGGAATCTCAGATTAGACTTTTAAAAAACAACCTCTCCAGGCTAAGAAGCCAAGCCAAGTACTCTTCATCATATTATGCCTATTAATGACCTGTAGACTTGTGAATCCCTCTCTTATAGGTTCTCAAGGTATTCTGAGGTCCCTGGGCCTGTCAGGAAGTGACACTGTATAAGGCAATCATGTAAACCGTGTATTCAAGGTAACAGGCCAGCTCTTCCAAGGAGCTTTTATTGGCTACTTAAAGTCAACTTCAGTTGCTTAAAACTGTCTGGTCATATCAGAAAATACTATATTACAGTCAAAGCCTTGGCAGTATTACCAATGTCTTAAATTGTGTCTTGTTATAATGAGAACAGATTCCTATTGAATTTATGCAATAATTATATTGTCATAACCATTAAGGATACTCACGAAGCCAGACATGGTGGCCCACGCTTGTAATCTCAGCACTTTGGGAGGCCAAGGTGGGAGGATCACTTGAGGCCAAGAGTTCAAGCCAACCTCGGGAACATAGTGAGACTCCGTCTCTACAAAAATTTAAAAAAATTAGCTACGCATGTTGACATGTGCCTATAGTCCCAGTTTCTTGGGAGACTGAGGCAGGAGGACCACTTGAGCCCAGGAGTTGGAGGTTGCAGTGAGCTATGATCGTGCCACTATACCACTCCAGCCTGGGTGACAGAATGAGACCCTGTCTCTTAAAAAAACAACCAACCAACCAAACAAACAAAAAAATAAACCCTCACTAATAGTTTTTATATTTTGGAGGGATCAGATAGGGAGAAAAAGTAAATGCTTCAATTCTTTTTACAAGAGTGTATACCAAATTGTTGTAAGCTATAGATAGCTTAATAGGAAAAAAGTTTCCTTGAATCTGGAAAAGAAAATGTAAAAGAATCAACAGTGTTTCAGACAAAGAAGTCATAAAAATCATAGTCCTTCATCCGTTTAGTCTCATGTATGTTGTTCTGCTTGATGTTGAGTTAGCAATGTTAGGAGTTCAGTTTTTCCATTAGAGTTCTTCACTTCTTACCCAGACCAATGATATAATATGATTTTGAGTTCTTTTCATTCTTTCTTTATACCTCCTTTAGGTACAACCGTTTAGGATTATAATTGCTTGTAAAAAGCTTATAGAAAGCATCAGAATAAAACAGTTAACTACAGACAAAACTTAAAGTGGACATGGTTAAAGATCTGACAGAGTTTATTATGATAATGCAACATTAGTAAGGAAATTTGGTTATTTCTGTGGCAGACAACAATTTAACGTAATAACCAGAATTATGACAGATAACATTAGAGTTCTGGGAATCTCATACAGTTTTTGGAACACTTAGATTAATAACATATTCATACAAATATGACTTGAAGGTTTAGCATCACTTCTTATTTGGCAATGCTTCCTGTATAATTTAGCATATTGAATAAGCCTAATTGATTTAATAGGTTTCTTTTAAACTTCCAGGGGCCCTGTGGAAATCCCAAAGTTAGTTCAAGGCTCAAAGTCTTAGTTTAGAATTTGATTCTGGGAAGTTTGTCAAAAATAAAGGTTCAAAACATCAAAATAGGATAATAGGTCATTGTGAAATAATAATCATTCATTTAACCAGAGTGATAAATAAAGACTTCAGAAGGAAATACGGGAAGTTGTACTGTTGTAGTAAAACTGTAACTTTTTAACTCAGTGTCTAAAGTGATTAAAGACCTAATAAAGACAGCATGAAGTACAGGGAATTATCTTGATAAAAACCAAAATCTCTCTTCTTTCTCTCTCTTTTCTTTTTCTTTTTTGGCCATTCACTTGAAAGTGACCTAAAACCTTTTATTTTCTCTTATCAAAATTACATGAAAATCTTGTTTTTTAAAAGACCCGAGTTTTAGTTTTGTATCAGTATGCTTTTGATATCAAGGCTCAATTAAAAAAAACCCTTACAGTTCATTCAACTGTGGTCAATTTAACTACAAAATTTCTCCCACTCTTTTTTCTCTTCCTAACTTTCTATATCCATTCAGTTTTTTCTATATCATTTCTTCATTTGTATATTCTGAAACAACCTTTAACACTGTTTTTTAATTTCTTAGAAATACATGTTTTCTTCTAAAAGTATATTTTTTAAAGCTTATTAATAGACCCAGGTATCTTTAGTTTCTTTGTAATAAGAAGCAAAAGTAGATACACTTGGGTTTAGCAATTAATGTTTTAACATTTTATCTTATTTGGAAATGATCTAGATATTCAGTGAATATTCATCATTTAATTTAATTTAGCAAAACTGTAAGGGTATGGTCACTAAAGAGATTGGGAAACTTTTTAAAGTAAAAATACTACAAAATATAATTATTTAAAAAGTACCTTTATAAACTCTTATCCTACTTATATCTGTTTACTTGCTTTAAACAACTATGCTTGGAAAATTTCATGAGATGTTAGACAAAGCTAGCCATCACCTCAAGTTACTTTTCTGTTAGCCATTTTATAGCATGTGCAGGTTAGGCAGCTACCACCCAAGTAAGAACTCTAAAGTTAATATATATAAATATTGTATATTTATGTTATATATGATATATATTAGTGCTATATTATATATTTGTTTTTTCCTGATAATGCAGAAGACAGTTGTTTTTACTAAACCAACAATATTAAACTAGTCTTATTTGCTGTAGTCGTATAAACTTGAAAAGTGTTGTGGCTCCACTTGGGGAGGAGAATTGAACACAGAAGACAGACAACAAACGACAGACACACAGAGACGATACAAGACTGCAGCCATTCCTGCTTGCAGCGGCTTTATTTTTAACAGTATTCTTTTGGCATCTGTCCCAGTCTACCCCAGCTTTTCCCACCACTATTTTCTGTTCCCAGAATGTTTTCGTCTCAACATGGACTGGTTCTCACCGCTCTGCCTCAGGGAGTTAATGAGTGCGTCTCCTCCTTTGCCCTTTCCC
>CAUYRT010002445.1:0-32797 GCA_963574885.1 Lepilemur ruficaudatus
GGGATATGCTTGAAAAGTAGTTGGGGAGTGGAATTAGGGGTCTCAATAGGGGAAAGGAATTCCTCAAAAACTGATTCATGTGATTAACTGTACACCTCGGTAAATTCACTGAAAATCATTTAATTGTACACTTAAAAAAAATAAATAAATAAAAAAAAGAAAAAGAAAAAAAATATTAAGGGATACAAATCGTTTTGGTTACCTGGATTGCTTTTGAAACCTGGATTCTAATCTTTTTCGTTATTAGTCACTGGTTATTTTTCTTTTAGGTAACACTAGGAGTCAATTATTTTCAAGGAATGTCAGTTTTTATTTTTCTCCCACTAGTATGAAAAGTTTAGTTGCTAGGAGATCAAAGAAAGCCTACATGTTCAAACTAAGTGTCAAAGGAAGCTGGTTACTATAAGAATCAAACATATACTAAGAGACATGAGTGAAGTTACAAAGGGTAAAATCTTTTTCAGAAACCTAAATAAATTATATAAAGGAAAAAGTTTAGGTTGACTACTCAGTTTAATCACAAGTTTTGGTAAATAAAAAGTAAAATCACCTTGCTAGTCTTCACTAGGTTAGAAACTCTGGGAGAGGTTAAAGTAGGCAAAAGTACAATCAAAAGTTGTTTCTACCTTCTACTGTGATTTTATGTGAATTATGCCTGGCATGTTAACCTATTTGCTTACTGGAAGACTAGATCTAAGAAAAATATGGGGGAGGGGATTATCCACAGTTGCCCATGTTTTTATTAAGTGATTTAATAATTTTAATTTCATCTTGAACTTTTCATAATACGTTATAAGTGCTAAAGCATTTTCAGGTTTACTATTATGTAATTTTCATAATGTCCTGTGAGGAATAGAGAACATATTATTCTTATGCTTTAGGGGTAGGAAAAGAATTTGTTAAAAAGGTGACCATATTTATAAAATCCATATAAAAATAAATTAGAAAATGATTTACATTATGAAAGTATTCACTTATAAGGTTCATTATTTAATATATGACAGGAAGGCTTATGAACAGAGAAAGGTAAGAATTTAAAGAACTGTCAAGTAATGATCAGAAATGAAGATTAAGCATCTATGAAGTAATAAAGTCAATGAGAAATTATTAGATTTATATTACTCAGCAATGTACATTTTCTAGAGATATTTGTAACATTTTCAGCTTCATTGAAAATGCATGTACTAAAAACATCTAAGGTTGAAAATGCCAACAGTTCAAGAAAGGATTACTTTTCCAGTAAGAAAGCAGTTGTTGGCTGGGCACGATGGCTCACGCCTGTAATCCTAGCACTCTGGGAGGCCGAGGCGGACGGATTGCTCAAGGTCAGGAGTTTGAAACCAGCCTGAGCAAGAGCGAGACCTCGTCTCTACTATAAATAGAAAGAAATTAACTGGCCAACTAAAAAAATATATAGAAAAAATTAGCCAGGCATGGTGGCGCATGCCTGTAGTCCCAGCTACTTGGGAGGCTGAGGCAGTAGGATCACTTGAGCCCAGGAGCTTGAGGTTGCTGTGAGCTAGGCTGACGCCATGGCACTCACTCTAGCCCGGGCAGCAGAGTGAGACTCTGCCTCCAAAAAAAAAAAATATTGTATAAAATTACCTTCAGGCTATGTGTATGCGGTATCTATGAGACATAAATAAATTTTGTGTTTGATTTGCGTTTCATCCCCAAGATACCTCATTGTGTTTGGGCAAATATTCCAAAATCTGAAAAAAATCCCAAATCCAAAACACTCTGGTCCCAAACATTTCAGACCTTTGTAGCCCCTGTTATCCCCCTGCTTGGTTGAAACTTGATAATATTTACTGAATAAATGAGCTAAAAGTTGTTCTTCCCTCCATCCGTCCCTTCCTTCCTTTATTCAAGGACATTTACTGATTACCTATTATGTGGCAGGCACTCTTCTGTGACTTGGGGATACAGCATAAAACAAAACAGATGAATTTCCTAATCTCATGACATTTAGATTTTAGTCTATATGTATATGGCGGTTGGGTTGGAGACAGAAAAACAAATAAACAAGAAAATATGAGCTAGTAATAGATTCCATAATGCAAAAGTGCAGTGTATGCTTGATGGGAAAGGGTTAATTAGG
The DNA here is from genome assembly GCA_963574885.1 of Lepilemur ruficaudatus. Taxonomy (NCBI): domain Eukaryota; kingdom Metazoa; phylum Chordata; class Mammalia; order Primates; family Lepilemuridae; genus Lepilemur; species Lepilemur ruficaudatus. The sequence continues at coordinate 2,102 of CAUYRT010002445.1, forward strand.
GGCTTTTTCCAGGTTAGGCAGTAGGAAATCTGATGGGGTGATATTAAAACAGAGATCAGAATGATAAGAAGTCATTTTTCCCCCTGGGGGAAAGGGATCCCAGGCAGTGGGAACAGCTAATAAAAAGTTCTTTAAAGTGAGCTGGGGCTGGGCATAAACTATCTAAAATACCCCTTTAGAAAACTAAAGTGTCTGGGGTTGGTTGCTTTGGAAATTACCATACCTGGAATAAACTGATGCTATACTCTTACTTTTTCTCAGTATTGCAGTACTTAGCAGTTTCTCAACACCCTCCCTGTCCTCTCCTCACCCTCCAAGATGCTTTGAAAATAGGAGTTGTGGATTAGCCAATGCAAGGGTCAACAGAGTTAAGGCTAGGTCAGTAATTTTTTTTCCCATCAAAAGTGACCATGCCATAGAAAAAAATAAATCAGGGGCCACATAAAATAATAAGTAACTACATTTGTCTTATAAGAGAGCAAAATATGAAATGTTCTACCTCTCTGCTTTTTACGTTTAGATTGTATAATGTACAATTCAATATCACTTTGGTGAATATAATTTATTTCTAAATTTTTCCCAGTTTAGGGAGAGAGATAGAAGAAAAGATGATGGAAAAGGATAGGGGAAGATGGAGATACAGAAAGAGTGAAATAGAATGAAACACACAGGTGAATAGATAGACATATATTGACCAAAAGGAGGAATAAAAGAGTCCTACAGTGAGACAGAGAAGCTGAGAAAAACTGGGTGAAAGGGAAGCCAGAATGTAAATAGGTTTTGTGTGAATATGTTCCTGTCACCCTCTTGTGCCTTTGGGCTATGGATAGCATACTGTAGTAGGTTATTGCTTCCTTTGAAAAATGTGATGGTGCTCTCTAACAATATTTACTTATTTTATATATTTTTTGGAGACAAGGTTCTCACTCTGTCACCCAGGCTGGAGTTCAATGGCACATCATACATAGCTCACTGCAGCCTCCAATTTCTGGGCTGACTAATTTCTCCTGCCTCAGCCTCCTGAGTAGCTGGGACTATAGGCACATACCACCATACCCAGCTAATTAAAAAAAAAAAATTGTAGCAATGAGGTCTCCCTATGTTGCTCAGGCTGACCTCAAACTTCTGGCCTCTAACAATCCTCGTGCCTTGGCCTCCCAAAATGCTGAGATTACAGGTGTGAGCCACCATGCCAGCCGCTAACAGTATTTAACACACATATTTCTTCTGTGTTTCCCTTCTGCTACGCTGATGTACGCTCTACATTAATGCCGAATTCCTTTCATTTATTTCTTCACATATTTCCTTTCACCAGACTGCTTTCTTTCAAATCAAAAAACGCAGATGGCTTGAGTTAATAAAGCAAACTGCTATTCCTCTAGTATCCATTCTCCCATTTTTCAGATGGAAAATTGCCTCCAACCAAAATCATGCATTTTAGTCGTCAAGGTTGTGATTCTTATCATCAGGGCAAACCCCATGTCTACTGGTAGGATTTTGGACAAAAAAAATTATAGTTGTCTAACAGGACTTATGCTAAGTGGAGATACTATATAACTGAGTGGATCAAACCAGGCCGTGTGAAGACTAGGAAAGCTCCACGTGCAAGTCTCAGACCACCTGGCTGATGATTTGCTGCACTCCTGTAAACATCCATGGAGTACAGTCAGTTGTAGGTGAAGCCTGCAGCTTGTTGGGCCCCCCTTCTAGTCAGAACTTCTGGAAATTGGGCAATAATAGACTTGGTAGAATCCTAAAAGAGTGAAATGGATGGCTGCATCCTAAGACATTCCACTAGGAAAAGCCTGACTGAAGCTGCAGAAAGAAAATTAGCCCAATATACAGAATTAATAGCCTGAAATTTAATGTATAGATATGCCCAAGAAAACAACTGGCCAAAGGTATATAGCTATGCTAATCAGCCACAGACTGGAGATATATGCTCTAATAAATGGAAAATTACAGACTAGACTATTACAGGAAAAACAATCTGGTGAAGGGAGATATGAAAAGAAATTGATGAAAGGAATTTAGCAATTCATGTAGAACATATATCAGCTTATCAGAACAAAAAACAGAATAATCTATTTGAATGACAGAGGAGACAACTTGGCTAAAAAAAAACTACTATAGACTCTGCAGCCTTGGAGACTCTAAGTTTCAACTTAGCTCCTTTGTCAGTTCAATTTAAGGTTGTAGAATGGGCCTGTGAAACCTCAGGGAATATGAACATGAGTGTACTAGGTAAACGGAGGAGAAAGGGTGAAAAAAAAACAAACTATGAATCAAACAAACAGGTGAGTAATCAATATGAGATATGTCAAATTACTAAAAACTTCTTACACCTTCAACAAACTCATTATAAGGGGGTTGGAGAGTGGTAAACCAGACCAAATGTGGCTAGTAGATCATATTGGGCCATCCCTAGATTTTTAAACAAAGAACATTGCCTTACAGAAGTATGTACTTAGTACTCAGGAAGATGATTTGCAGAGCCCACCGGACATGTAGATGAAAATAGTATGACTGTGGCTTTAGATAAAGTTGGAGGAACTAACTGCTAGATATGGAAGATGGGCAGTAATAGGAAATATCAAGGAATTAGTTTTATAACTGAACTTGTCCAAAGTTTGGCAAAATACAGAGAATAGGGGACTTTTATTTATCAGACATTTCCTAGGCTACAGGGCAATTGGAACCTTTAATGAGTGGATTATTAAAAACACAGCAAGAATTTAGCAGCACCAGATATAAATGGCAATGAGGCAAAGGTGCTAATAAAGACAGAGTTAATTGAAAGACCCTAAGCGAATGAAAGATGTTCAATAAATATAGACAAACTACCTATGTTCACTTTGCTCTCAAATTTCTTTCTTAAAGACCACGAGAAATTCAAAGGAAAGAGAAGTAGTAGATCCTCATAAGGCTATCAAAAAAGGAAGAGCAATAGCTCGAAGATACCCTTTCAACCTATGGGCAATTCTTGATAGGGGTATCTTGTTGCTAGAACCTGTAGGATGGATAAAGGCTCAAGGATACTAATCTTTATATTTCTCTTTTCTATTATTAGATCTGCTTTGCTGTTTTCTCTTGGCTGTGACAATCTGTCTGGTGTTTATTATAACAACAGTTCACTACCAGTACAAACAAGAGTACCATATATAAATTTTGTGGGAGGTTCACCAACATCATCAAAAAGTTCTATAGTACCACTGGCCTCATTCTGTACTTGATCACCATCATAATCATATCAACGTCCTCATTTCTCATCTAAACCAACCACAAAACCATTGTCAGCCCCATAGGATTCATTGTCACTAAGAGTCCACTTACTACACCTTTTAGTAATATTTTGTCTATTGAAAAAAGCAGTGAAGAATGGAGTCAGTGTCAATCCCTGCACTAGTTGGTGGGCTTATTGATTGTATAGCTCAGTTAGTAAGAATAGCCGAAGAGCTTTTACAATTGATGACACAAGAACAAGTTCCTTGTATAGAACAGATTGAAGCAGAAGCATCTCCTCCTGAGGAAGCTTCACTACCAGACCTTGCTGAGCTCTCAGACTTAGAATCAGCACTTATGCCAATAGACGATGAAGACCTAATGTTTGATGTAGACGAAGTTATGTTAGACTTAGGTAATATATGTGAAGATGTATTCTCTGACATAAATGATGACTTAGGAAGTGTCTAAGATCCAGTTTGCCCCCACCAGCATGTAAGAACTGATCATTTCTCTATTTCAATATGTTCTGATTTTTCTGCATGTTATCAATATGTGTTTTCTCCTAGTTCTGCACATTTTCATTAGTCATAAATTTTAGAACAAGTTTGACTTGATTTACTTCCAGCAAAGACTGATCTCTTTTCTTCTTTGTTTTTATACAAAAAGCTCTGACTTTATGCGTGTAGTTGCCCGTTTATCTGTACTTGTTCTCCTGCTAGGATTACTGATGATAGGAACAAACAATAGCAAAGAGAAACTCCTCATCTAACAATGGAGTGAAGAACTGATGAACTCTATCACATCTTGGGACCCAATTTCACTGTTCCACAATGAATAGAAATGAAAAGGGGAATATCTCTCAGAATAGTAGTATAGTGAATATGTTGAGATACTTTTACTTGAAAAGATACAACTCCTTACTGTTCCTTTAAGAGAGAATGTGTCAAACAAAAGATGCTATAGCAAACCAAGGGAAGTAATTCTAAAAGAGCAGCATCTACTGCAGAAAGGTTTTCAGATGACTGTTACCAGGGAGAAACCTTTGAAAAAGCTGAGGCCAAGAGGTTCCAATGCAGCACTGTTCTCACAAATGCTGACCCACATCGCAACTACTTTGCAGTATTACTTCCCAAGTGGAAATGGCACACTATACTAAATAACAAAAGAGAAGTACTAAAAGGGCTAGACAAAGCCCTACAAGGACTATTCGGCAATAACACAGAAGCCTAGAGATGATGATCCACGGTGGAAGTGGATAAAGCATATCTTCGTGGGTGTAAGTGAATTTAATAATTGATAGGCTTATTACAGTGAACCTGCTGCAACTTCAACCTAGAAATGTTTACTATTGAGAGATAAGAGCACTAATGGATTTAAACAAAATGTGGAATAGTATTTCATCACAATAATTCTACATATAGCAGAAGAGGAAAATGCAGTAATTGAAGGACCCCTACATCAAAGCAGAGGGGACCAAATAAATGTGTAGAAAATTCACTGATTGCACCAACTCTATGCTGTACATTACCCTAATTTGTATTTGGAAGAATAGTTACCCTTCAGATAATCCCATTGATGCTATGGTCTTCCTTCCTTGAGAATGACCTTTGCATCTCATGGCATGGGAAGCGACTAGGTAAAGACAGAATGGTATAACATTGGACAATGTAGTATATGCAAATTGTGAAGAAATGATATGTAGAAGGAAATCCACACTGGTGCAAACCAGACTATGCCAATTCATATTGAAGCCTAAAGCATATTATACTGAAAAGGATTAAAATGACATTTAATACAGATGACTTCATAGCTAACCAACATGACAGATGCTGTATCTAATACTAAGTGATAATTAGCTACCTTTAAAGATAAGTTGAGGCAATTATAGACTAAATAACCAGGTCCTATTTGGATGAGTAGTAGTAGGAAAAAAATCAGTTTGGCCATTGAATTTTAGGATACAGTGATTTAACAAATTTAATAAGACTGTTGTATCAGGAGAATCTACCATAGATTCTTTTGAAAATCAGAACTTATGGAGCTATTCAACATGTTAATATTAGCAAGTTCCATAATAGACTGCTATATGGGAGCATTGATAAGAGTAGATGAGGATCCATTTTGTGAGACTACTCCAATTTGTGAGACTACTCTAGACCTTGAAACAAGATAAAGACTTAAACCAGCCTATAAAACAAGTAATAGACACAAAATAAGACACAGACACAAAGATACAAATAGGAAAAATAAAAATGGTATCATAGAGAAACTACTGTGGATAATTACAAGCCACATGGGACAGCAGATTGAGAAACTTTGTGACTACAATACCTGGACAAACTGAACCTTACTTTCCCCATGTAGGGGAATCTAGATATGCAGTTATGTTCAAAATGGCAAAAAATTGATGCAGCGCAAAGGGACTATGCTGCATTAACCTAAATAAAGCCAAAATAAAACTCAATGCATAAATACCTGAACAAGATCAGGATACATATTGAAGGAGAGACCACCAGTCTGTTACACATTCTATTTGTCCTGTACCTATAACAGGACAGACCTGGTGCTCCTGATAGATACTGAACATGATAGATACTGAAGGGTAGCTATTCTTCTAAGTTGAACTCTGGAATACGGACTTTAGAACAATTCCAGAATGGATTTTAGTGTGAGCTTGTTAAAACTGTTAGTGTCTTATGGGAGAACACAAGCAACCATACTAACTCCAGCAGGTCATCAAAATACATCAAGAGAAATTTGTGAGACTACTCTAGACCTTGAAACAAGATAAAGATTTAAACCAGCCTATAAAACATGTAATAGTCAATATGATCCTTAGGTATCAAAACAGGAAGGTGCTACAACATCATAATATTTGGAGCTTGCTGGTCTCTTGTTGACTTGAGTCACCTGTAAAGATTATACTGTAATGGCACCTCAGGACTAGATAAGTTTTATTTCAATGTTTACTTTGATTGTGTGATTATATGTGTTTAAGGATTAAGATGTAACCCTATTGCAAGAAATGGATTGTTGTATTAAGTATTTTTGCTCTATGGAACAGAATTGTAAATAGTTAAAAGTGATAAGATATGCATTTAGGAAATAAGAAAATACTTAGGAACAAGAGCTAGCAGGGGAGGTGTTTTTAGGAGAGAGAAGAAAATTATTATCAACAGTTAAATGTAGCTGTTTATGGTGGAAAGCCACGGTATGAAGTTAGTTTTTAAACAGGTTTATGAACCAAGCCCCATTTTTGTTATATGCAAATTAGCCAACCCTAAGATGTTGATCGAAACAGCTGTTTAGCAATTGATATGTCATGTACCTAAAAGCTTGATTAGATGGAGAAGTATTAACTAATTTAGCACACTGATTGACATCCTGAATCTCCTCCAGGAGAATAGAGAGGAGATAGTGGCTTGTCCTTTATTCAAACTAGCTCTTTTCTGGATCTTCTTGAGACCAATGTCAAAGCCAATTCTTGTATGGCGTGGAAGAATAGAGAGAGAGAGGTTTGTCATTCTGAAAGGAGCTTAAAGGTGTGAAAACAAAGGAAGATAGTCTGGTAGATGGCACTGGATTAAGCAACACAAGTCTTCATCCCTATGTACTTTGACAAAAGTGTGTGGGCAGTTGAAACTACATACTTGCATCTTTATGTATACCAGTTATTGCCAATTATTATAATTGTTTATGATCCTTATTACCTGTTGGTCTAAATCAACTTATTGTTTTAAGAGTTTTTTAATGAATAAACTTTCATTCACAAACCAAAGTGGTCATCGTAAATTACCTGGTAGTGAATTTGAAGGCTACCAAACCAGCATAAAAGAATCCCATTCAACAGAAGGTAGCAGAGTATACTAAGAGAGAATATTGTACCAGGAGTCTGAAGTTCTACTTCTGGCTTTGTCAGATGATCTTGAACAAATCTCTGAACACTCCTATCTCATTTGTGAAATGAGGGTTATAATAATTTTTCTGCTTACCTTCAGTGGTAATAAGGAACAAATTAACTACTACAGTTTTCAAAGCCTTTGCTATGATATATCTGACATTGGGACAGAATATAAGAAATCAGGACTTTTTAGGAATATCTGAAAAATGTCTTATGACAATACAGACCTGGAATCTATTTGACATGTAAAGATTATCCAATAGTTTTGTACTTTTTTTTTAAGAGATTAGAGATTCCTTATTCTACTTCATGTCCAAAGAGTTTGGAATCAGCTTTTGTTTAATTCTTTGGAGTTTTTTTTTTTTTTTTTACCAAATTAAATTCTTTTGGGGAGTCTACTTGAGTTCTAGTAGGAATGATAATGAGGAAAAAACAATAGGAAAAAGGCCTTCAGGAAGTAATGAATTATATCCCATTTAAGGCTAAGAGTTTGTTCCTGAGGGGGTTATGTAACTCTGAACATCATTAACCGACCATGACCCAATTTTTACAATTTTTAAAAAAATCAATGCTGACTATCAATGCTGTGTTTTTGTACTGATAGCTTTATCTTAATAGACTAGAGGTATTTAGGGATTCCTCTTGGGCATACTTCTTATTTTTTCAGGGATCCTACCCCCTGCAGTCCAAATTTCAGACTTATTTTTCTTCTGTATATATAACCTCAGAAAGCTTACCAACCAACCAACCAACCAACAGAAAATCCCTAACAAAAAAATAACTCTTAGTTCCTGAAGTTATTTGGAAATTACTTGCATTGACAAATACAACTATCCATTGGTCTCCAATGGTCACATTTCTTCATGGTAAAAAAGAATCCTTATCTTTGAAGGTGACCACTGTTATACCTCTGAAGAATGGAACTGCATTTTAGCAAGGTATGGAAAACCACTGAACTCTTTATCCCTTGTCACAATTTCATCATAAAGACCCTAGAAAAATGCTGAAAACATCTCAAGAGGTAATTTTTAGTTTAACACAAATATTCATGTAAAGTGGATTAGGGGGCCACAATTATGAAAAACAACTTTAGTGTTTCAGCTTTCTTTCATCAAAGACGTCATTAACAAAATCTGTTGTTGAAAACAAATACAAATGCTTCTATATTATGACAAATTCTGCCAATATTGATCATTTTTAATAGTTTTCTTCTTAAACTTGGGGAAACACTGGCCTTTCTTGAAACTGTATTTTTAAAATTTTAATGTTGGCATATCCCTAATTTCTAGCTTTGGAAAATCAGCTGTGTTGCACTTCATTTTATAGAGAAAAATATTGTCTCTTTTGTGTGCAATACAGCTTGTTAGCTCAAGTTTTAAGAAACTTGAAACCTAAGGTGTGAGTGGGCTTAGATTTAGGTCCTTTTCTCTGGTTCAGGAGCTCCTGATTGTCCTCCCCCACAATACCTTGACTCATGGAGAAAGTTTTCGTTTGTATTGGGTGTTTCTTCATTTCTTCCCATTTGGAATCACAGCATGCTTTAAAAGATTAAACAGGGTGTCATCAGGAATGGCACAAGAGAGTGGATAAGTCTTGCGTCTGCTCTGTCCTGTTACTGATTATGGACACTGAGAATGTTATCCTACCTATCCTTGAAGATAGAACCTCATGGCTCAACTGGTATCAAGCATGGAATCAAGTGGAAAAGAAAGCAGTTTTTCTTTTTTAGCTGAGTTACCCCGTTCTCATCTAGAGATTGTTTCTCTTTGAATAATCCTGGTTCTGGGAGATAATTCTTGTCCATTCTATAGCCTTCAAGGTCTGAAGGTCATCTGAAAAAAATGTCTTTTTAAAAAATGTCTCCAACTTGTTTAGGGGCTCCTAACATACAACCCTCAGACCAAATATGTTGCTCCAGATCCTGGGGTGTGACCCACTTAAGATGTTAATATGTTTTTCTTCTTGATGAGTTAACACACATAAACCATATACCCCCAAGGAATTTGAGGAATTTTGTCTAATATGGAAAAGCTGAGTTCCCTTGCCATAAATATAATGAAAGCATAAAGTTATGTTTCATTCATTTCTTTGTGTCCAAAGTAAAGGATTGTTTGCCCAGTTTCATCACATTCTACATGAGGAGCATTTGTACTGCAAAAATTGGTGATCAGGTGTATTGTGTAATATGATAAAGACCAAGACCATGACCTTTTTTATGCTTGTGGCCTGAAGCACTATGTGTATATTTCACTTATTTAAAGATTAGATTGTAGATATTTGTTGAACAGACTTACTAGCTTCCTCAGATCAAGGACTTTTGAGAATGAAGTTCTCACAGACACCTGAATTGTTGGAACCTCAGTAGCTCAAAGCATTGTGTTTCTTATCCAAACACACTATAGCTAGAATTTAAAAAAAAATACTTCTCAAATAAGGACATTGCTGATTTGTTCAACAAGGTGAGAGTACCCAGCCTTACACTAGACATGTGGATTGAACCGAGAGAAATTAGAGGTTGACTCATTTGATACTCAATGAAACCACAGACTATTTAAAAAAAACCCTGAAATTTACAGATTGGGAAGGATTACAGAGTTTTTAGTGGAGACGAAGTCACAATTCAGAAGGGATTTATATATTTCGATGAGTATAAATCATGTTTTACATTCTTGAAGTAATGCCTTTGGAGTACAAACCTTAGGATATATCTGAATTCTCAGGCCTGCCTTTCTAATCATTGTGGCTTAGTTTGAAGAGAAACTAATTAAGCTAAAATTGATCTATGGCCATTGCTAAGATAATTTATCTTAGAAAATTTGAAGCAAAATATATAAATCCCCAAATGATTCTAAAGTCTCTGCCTATGAGACTAAACTTTGGGCCATATTTGAGTTTATGTGACTCTCTTAAATTATATTCTTTATCATGGTATTATTGACATTGAAATGGAGAGTCACCCACTATCCCTGCTGCAAACTTGGAGTTGGAGTTTGATGTACTTTGACTGAAACAGTTCAGTCAATTAAATACCAGGGTTCTCACTGATTGATTAGCAATGATCAGTAAATAGCACCAGGGCTAAAATTGTTATCTTTACATAAATACAATGTTTTTTGTATTACTTTTGTATTACTGCTGAATAGCCATAATTTTGAATAATTAAGAGATTGCTACTTTGCCAGTGTTACGGATTAAAGACAATGTATGCAAAATATGAAACTCTACTTAGATAGGCTCACTATTGAAAGAAAAGTGGATCCCCCAAAACTGGTGCATCCTCAAAAATGAATCCTAGTGATGATGGTTGCACAGTGTGCATGTACTTCACGCCACTGAACTGTAAACTTAAAAATGGTTAAAATGATAAAATTTATATTAATATATATTTTATCACAATAAAAAAAGACTCCTTTCACTTTAGTGTTCACAGCAAATGGACCCTGGAAACAATGTTGGAATCTCTGGTGCTTAATTAAGAGAGCAAAAAGAAATATAACCCCTTGGCACATTCAGGTTGGTATGAGAAATATATTGTATGAGCGTATAGTAGCATAAAGATATTCTGTAATAGCAATGATAAGAGAAATTATGAAGTAAGGAACACAGGGGACAAAGTTTCGTGACAGTAAAAGGACTAAAACCAAAAGGGAAAAAAATGATGTGAAGGTTAATGAGGGTTGGAGGGTAGTTAATGTAGAACCCAAAGCGATCCCATGGTCATGTGCCAAGCAGATCCCCTTGAGAGTAAGAAAGTCATCACAGTAGTTTCCAAATGGAGCACTGACTAAAACTGGCGAATGAAGATTACATGAGCAGAAGGGATCAAATCGTAAAATAGTTGGAGGGTGACCTATGAATGTGAAATTGATGAAATACTGCAGTGAAGTTATTTGAAAATAAATGCTTTGTCAATTTTCAGGGGGATGGGGAGTGTAAAAATTGTGAAATTCATCTCCTATTCAGTGGGATGAGGAATGCAAGCTTCAGTCAGATTCTGCAATTATCTATTTTTTTAAACTATTCTGCTCCCATTAACCATCCTGTCACTTGGAAGCATTTCACCTTCTAAAAATACCTGTGATTTTTTTCTCACAGTATTATAACAATTTATGTAAAGTGAAATAAAGCACTGAAACTGTAATATGTATCATTAATGGAAATATACACATATACTGAAGTGCAGAAAAAGCAATTAGACCTTACAGCAGACTACTTAACACAATAACTGATACTACACATCAACAGCAGGGCCGTGGGAGGGAAGGAGGGGTAAGAGAGGGGATGGGCCTTTGCTCTATCTGTTCCCTGCAATTTTAATGCACAGAATCAGACCATATACCATGGGTCTTCCATGTGTAACAATAACAATGAATAACAATAGCAGCTAATATTTACTGAATGCCCATGGTATGCTCAGCATTGTGCTATGCATAAGTATATTACCTGTTCTATTTTATTTAATCTTTACATTTCTCCAGGGAGGTAAGTGCTCCAGTTATCCCCATTTTTCAGAAGAGGAAAGTGAGGTTAAGTAAATCCAGGCTTATTGAAATAAAGGGAGTAAATGGCAAAATAGGATGAGACTTCCTGGTGGGCATAGCCATTTACCACTTCCCCCAATATAGCCCTTTTTTTTTTTTTTTTTGAGACAGAGTCTCGTTCTGTTGCCCAGGCTAGAGTGAGTGCTGTTTAGCTGTAGTCGTGGCCGAGTGGTTAAGGCGATGGACTAGAGTGAGTGCTGTGGCGTCAGCCTAGCTCACAGCAACCTCAAACTCCTGGCCTCAGGCAATCCTCCTGCCTCACCCTCCCGAGTAGCTGGAACTACAGGCATGTGTCACTGTGCCCGGCTAAGATTTTCTATATATTTTTAATTGGCCAATTAATTTCTTTCTATTTTTTTTTAGTAAAGACAGGGTCTCACTCTTGCTCAGGCTGGTTTCGAACTCCTGACCTTGAGTGATCCACCCGCCTCAGCCTCCCAGAGTGCTAAGATTATAGGCGTGAGCAACTGCGCCCGGACCAATATAGCCCTTTTGATCTCCATGTTGCTCTTTTGTCATTTGTTATCCCCTTCCAGGTTGCCCCTGATACTCATTTTTGCCTCATTTCAAAGGCATAGTAGTCTTTTTATTTGTTTGAGAGAAAGGGACCAAGTAAACGCACAATGAGGATTGCCTTAGAGCCTGGATCCATGAAGGGATGGTGCTGCCAGTTGCCCTTCAGCTGGCAAGCACCTCTAAGTTCCACCTGTTTGGATCTGACTCCAGGTGGCATGGAAGAGAGATGGAAATGGACATTAAAGCACTTCTGGTGCCATGCACTGAACAGTAGCTTTTCTCATTAATTTCCCACAATTACCCTATGAAAGAAGGAGTTATACTCATGGGTTATAGTTCAGTAGAGGGCTAGAGAAACATCTACTATGGTGTGATCTCCAAACTGTTGGGGTCCACTCTTGATTGTTACCTTCAGATTGGCCAGGTTTATGAAGTAGAGAAATTATTGTCATCTCTGTTTTATGAATGAGAAAACTAATGCCCTGAAAATTTGAGTCACTTTTCTCTGGTCATACAGCTAGTGGGTTGATAGCCCTCTACTGAAGTATAAACCATGAGTATAACTCCTTTCAAATGCATATCTCTGCCTTCTTGCTAAGGAGCTGCCAGGGGCTCAGTTGGGTCAATAATTATTAGCATCTGGACAGTGAGCTTTCCGAGATCACTGCCCTCCATGGCTCCAGTAATGTAAGGTAGGATCCTTGGTCATGTGTTCTCACTGTTCCTTCAGAGTACTTATCTTAGCATGTAATTATATATTCATTCTAGTGATCATTTACTTAATGTCTACCACCAGCTTGTAAGCTCCATGAAGGTAGGGTCAATGCCTGTCTTCTGAATCCCAAGCACCTAGAACAGTGCTCAATAAGCATTTGTTAAATGAATGAATGCTTTCCCATCAAAAAATCAGATGTCATTCCCAGTCTTCCTTGATTTTCGTCCTTAATCTTCTATATTCTGAGCAGGAAGGGTAAAAGAGAGGAACCTGCTTAAATGTATTTGTTCATAGGCTGAGACGGGACCATCTCTTTCTTTATCCTGCATTGTTGCTAGATACATGATCAGACACCAGAGGGCTGGGCATTCTTGCAATACCTTAACAGTGCTGAAATCTGCAGCATGGTACTAAGGAAGTTAAAGTTTGAATGTAACCACTTTATTTAAATGTTTTTTTTCTTTAATTTAAATGAAATGGGGTTGAAGTGAACATGATTTTGTTGACCATGTTCGTGGATTATAGATGCAACATGCATTAGTAGAATCGTGTGATGGTCTTTTGTGATACTTAATTTTACATATCCCAGTCTCTGTATGTATCTGCATAGACAAAGAAAAAAAAAAAAACAACTCCTGCTTTGCTTTCATTGAAGGGTTTCCAGGACTGCGTGTCCGCTCCCAAGCTCTGTTTTAAGTATGTGTATCCTTTGCTTGTATTGTGTATTATGAGCATGTTGGCATTGTCCCCTTTATGTTTTTCTCTTTTTGGGACATATGAAGCAAGTAATTCTTTTACTGTATCAAACTTTTTTTTGTTTTCTTTAATAATGGCTTTATAAAAGGGCTTTTATAACCCCCCCACAGAAAAAAAATCAGATGTCTACTTAGCTCACCCTAAAGAAAACATACAGAGGCTGTCTGTGCCTTGGATGAATAGGCCTTACTGTTACGAGTCCTGTCTAACCATTTGTTTGTTAGAGGGCTAAGTGGTAGAAAAATGTTGTCCCTTGCTTTGCTGCTCTGGACTTGGAGGCCTTAAGCTTCCTTGAAAGTAGAGATGAGCTCAGCTTACCTCTTTCTGGTGGTATTTGATTGCGACCTTCAGCTTGGCCAGGTCATGGTACTTTTGAGGGTCAAGCTCTTCACTGTGGTCATCTCGATGGTTGAGGATGATCTCCAGTTCCCGAGAGCTCCGCGCTTGGTCCAGCAGGTCTTTGGCAAAGAGCTTGCACTGCTGGGAGAGCTCCTCATACTCAGCCTTGAACTCATTCTCCACCTTGCTGAGCTCCTTGAGCTCCCAGCCCAGGCGGAAGGCGGTTAGGATGGGGTCCTCGCTTGATAAGGCAATGAGTGAGGGGCTTGCCAGAGCCTTATAGATGTTCAGTCGGGAGCGAGAGTGGCGCAGGCTGTCTACCTCTGAACTGGACACACACTCCATGCAGTTGCAGCGGATCTGGTGGGGCCGTGGGATAGTGACCCGTTTTTGGACAAGCAATTTGATGATTTCGTAGTTGTTGGTGTGAGCAGCCAGCATTATGGGAGTGATGTCTGGTGTGAACTCAGAGAACTGGGTGTCCATCATCAGAGTGGGGACCTAGGCACAAGAATTGAGAAGCATAGAGGGCAGGATTAAAGTTGAGTGAGAGAAGGAGCATAGGGCCTATCAAATGTTAGTAATTCAGGCAATATGTCTCTAGAGCTTGGCTCTTAAATTATGCAATGACAATGTACCCAATTGTGTCTGAGACACAATGAGGGATATGGAGAAGTAAAGGGCATTTTTTCCTGACCTTCTGGAGCTTGATTGGGTAGATCAAATTTACGTAAAATTGGTAACAGTACATAGTAGTATCTTCTCAGCTTCAAATGAGTAGTAGAGACTGCAGGAATATTTGTTTGAAAGGCTAAAGACAACCAGTAATCTTGAAGACCATGTCACTAAATCAAGGCCTGAGGGCTGAAGAGAAAATCCCCTCAAATGGTTATATTGACTTTGAATGTATACGGGACTTCAGGGGACCAAAGACCAAGGCCAGACAGGGTTTGTCCAACTTCCTGTAGGTCCCAGGAAGGTAGAGAGAATTTGTTATTGTCAAGAAGAAGTACTTTGTAAAATGAGGACTTCTAGGCTTGGGGAAGGGTTAATAATAGTAAAAGGACTTTTGATAAAAGTGCTATGTCTATAATGTTTGGTGTAAATAGCAGCTATAGGCAAAAGGTGTGGGGTTCTGTGGATATTTGGGTGAGTGTATAGAGCCCGATCAATGAGGAAAAATATCTTTCAACTTGAATATGTGTGTTTTGGGACCCAGTCTGTTCTCAGTCCAATAGGGAAACTGAGGCAGCTCACTAGACTCACAGAAGAGTCTGTGGTAGGATCTAGAGCTAGAGAATGGGGAGGACTGGATTGGTCAGAGGAAGCTTTATGGAGGGGTGGAGCTGAGTATTCAAAGTGTGAATAGAATTTTAGAAGATTGGGAAATATTGATGTTCTTAAACTTTAGTGGGGAAAAAAACCAGTACCAAATACTCATTTTAACTGGGGAGAACAGAACATGATTGAGATTCTCATAGAATAGACAAATAGTGTTTTAATCAATAGTTCCTTTTTACTCCCAAAAGTTCTTTAAAAAAAAATAAAACAACAACCCACAGTTACTGGCGAACTGACAAAAGGATGAATGACTATTTTTCAACATCTTTGCTTCCCTCCCACCTGACACTAGGGATTCCCAAGCAGGGAATAGGCCAGAAAATGGAGTCAGGGAGTGGAAAAAACGTGGAGGAGGAGGAGTTTGCAAGAAACCTGTTTCCTTCACGGAGTGGTTGTATCAGCTTCTAAACAGTTGAAAGTTGGCTGTGCATTGGTCATCAATTGCTGGAACGGAGCAGCGAGTAAACATTGTTAAACATTTAGAGGGAGCAGCTACAAATAAGACAGCAGGAAGCGAGCAACTGGCTCATAAAGTAAATTGTACACAGGAAAGTATAATCTCAGGAATTAACATAAGCCTACAGGCTAAGGAAGAAGTAGGTCTGAGCGGGCCTGGAAATGAACATAAACACGATCAGCATAAAGCCTAGTGTTGGGAGAGATGGTAAGTGAGCAATTTGTCACAGTCTGCCAAGGAAGAGGAGAGCTCAGATCTGGGAAATCTGCCCTTTCTCTGGGCAGGGGGATTCCTCAATCTGTCAGGATTTAAAGGTGTTGAGGGGAGGGAAGAGGCGTAACCTGCAGCACAGGATTCCCCAGGTTAGACTGCAGGTATGGGACTGCTTCCTACCATGCTGTTCCTCCTGTTCTCCCTCTAGTCTCCCTTGCTCTTTCTACTTTTCCTACTCTTTTCCTTTCTTTTCTTCCATGTCAATGCCGTCAGTCCTGTCCGAGACACACAGGAGTACCCATAAATGTTGCTTAGCCCCACTTGTTTCATGGAGCCAAAAGGTTGCTATCTATGCCTAGAATATGAAATGCTTTCAGGAGCTATCTGATTCCATTGTTCAACAAAGACCTTTCTGATTCTCCATTTGGCTTTCTGGGTACATGACACCAGAGAGGAAATCTTTTCAAAAGGAAAAGTGGTCTACTGTGACCAACTGTGTCCTCCCACCCAGACTGTCCCTCATAGGTTGCCATACCCACCTCATTCATTGCTCTCTGTGTGTATATCCATGTGGAGTCCCCTGTGTGAAATGGTCTTGCCCCATTTCTCTGCCAGTCAAGGGCCATTGCAAGCTCTGGCTTCTTCAATAGCTTCTTCTAACTTTGAGCCCATCCCTTGCCGCCCACCCAAATATTGTGGGCTCAAGGTTACATCCAAGATAATCCCTTTTTTGGTACTGCCCTACATTGTTCTCAAATTATTTCACACCTGTATTTCTTGCCACCTCAACAAGGTTTGAGCTCTTTGAAGGCAGACCTGTCCTAGCTTGCTTTTGTTTCCCCTATAGCATCTAGCACAGTGCCAGACACACAGCAAGTACTCAGCAAAAAGGAACTAATTTTCCTATTTTCAAGTTAAGGAACTGTTTACAAACCTGACCTCTACAATTTGGGTTCATTTGAGCTCATTTCTTTGGACCTGCCCAAATCCAGCTGAGAAGGGAGACATCCCAAGATTCTAAAAAGGGGTAGCAGACTGGCTCTATAGGGAACTACTGTGAGGTCTCAAAAACTTGGAACAGATTCCACTTGTTATTTTCACAATTCTATTGCTTCAAAAATGGAGACTCTGATCCATAGACCACAGGTTTCTATTCCTTCTACCCTCTCTGCTTCCTCCTCTCTACATCAACCTGCTGCTTCTTCCCTTCCCAGGCTGTACAGGGACCATGGACAATCGTCAGGACAGCCATGGTAAAGAAAGAGAAAGTTCTATAATGAGAGTCAGAGGTTTCTGATAATCTAGACTGTATGATATGGTCTACAATAGTGGCCAAACAGGTAACGGAAATGAGGACCAGGTATGAGTGTATATGCATCATTCGGATGAGTGAATGGTAGGCAGAGATGAACTGTAGAGCCCCTCTCAAAAGAGGCAGCTGCTGCTCAGCTCCTGAAAATTGTTGTAAGCACAAATGAAGGCCCAGTGTTGTGATTTTTCAAGAGAAGTCAGAAATATGGATTTTGGGATAGAATATCTTAAAGATTTAAATGTTGGCTCAAAAATCTTAAAGACCATGTGCAAGCCAAACAAAATACATATGTGAGGCAAATTTGGCTTGAGCAAGCCAGTTTGTGACCTTTGGGCTAGCACATAAGTCCTAAGACTAAGGAGGGATGGGAGAGGAACTGGGCGTTTAGGCAGGGGCCAAATGATCAAAGGAATGTCATGTTAAGGAACTTACATATTATCTGTTGGCCACGGGGAGCCACTGAAGTTTTAATCAGGAGAGTGGCATAGTTGATTAGTTTGGCCATAGTGTGAGAAATGGGCAGTGGTAAATGTTTAACAACCAGCTCTTAACCGAGTTGGGGGGAGATCCTGATTTGTAATGTTTGCTGATTTCTGTGGTGTAAATACTGCCACTGTGGCCAATTTCAAGTTACCAATATAACATCATGAAACATGGAGTTGGGAAGAGAAGCAGACAACCAGGTCTCACCAGCTGGTGTGAGCCAGATCCAGCAAGCCATCAGATGAGTTGCAGAATGATAAGACTAGTTAAAAGGTAACATTAGTCTAGGTGAAGAGATGGCAAGGGTTTTTTTTTTACCTTATATATATTTATTTAGATCTCCCATTGGATTCTTTTCTTTAAAATTTCAGAAGATTATGGGGGTACACATGTTTTGGTTACATGGATTGCTTTTGTACTGCTTTAGTCAAAGTTATAAGTGTGCCCATCACCCAGATAGTGTACATTGTACCCATTAGGTATGATTTCACCCATCCCCTCCTCCTCCCTCCCACCTGTGTGATTTCCATTGAGTTTTACTTCCATCTGTGCATATGAGTGCTGATTGGTTAGTTCCAATTTCATAGTGAGTACATGTGGTGTTTGTTTTTCCATTCTTGCAATACTTCACATAGGAGGATGTTTTCCAGTTCCATCCAGATTATTGCAAAAGATATTAATTCATTTTTTATGGCTGAGTAGTACTCCATGGTGTACATATACCACATTTTATCAATCCACTCATGAATTGATGGGTATTTGGATTGATTCCACATCTTTGCAATTGTGAATTGTGCTGCAATAAACATTCTAGTGGAACTGCCTTTTTTGATAAAATGGCTTTTTTTCCTTTGGGTAAATACACAATAGTGGGATTGCTGGATCAAATGGTAGGTCTACTTTTAGTTCTTCGAGGAATCTCCATACTGTCTTAAACTACACGGTATTTCTAGGGATAGACTGGAAAGGACAGATTTAAGTCATTCATTGAGCTGGGCACAGTGGCTCACACCTATAATCCCAGCACTTTGGGAGGCCAAGGCAGGAGGATCACTTGAGCCCAGGAGTTTTGAGATTACAGTGAGCTGTGTATGATCCCACCACTGCACTCCAGCCTGGGTGACAGAGCAAGACACTGTCTCTTAAAAAAAAAAAAAGACATTCGTTGGATGTGTCAATTAAGGAGGGAGAAGAAATCCATGATGTCAGGTTTCTAGATTGCAATGCCAGGTTGAATTGAGATAGTGCATACAGGAGGAAAAGGAGCAGGTTTAGGATTTTAAGGAGTTCTGTTTTGTACATGTTGAGTTGAGTCCCTAATTGGAACAGCAACAGAGCAGAAAATTGTATAACTCCAGCACGAATCTTGAAGAAGTCAGGGCTGGAAATATAGATATGAATGTCTTCAGCCAATAATAGTGGTTGAAACCAAGAGAGTGGACAGGATCAGCCTCTGCCTGCCCTGGCTCCCTCACAGCTGGGCCTGCTGATCTACCCCAAGGATTCTGTCCTGCCCCAGTTTCCAGAGCAACTGAGGCTTGAGGCAGCAACAACTCAAGTGGCCTTGGGCTCCTCCATCCCAAATTCCAGATGCTGGGACTTTGCATTGGGGCGCTCTCCTTGTTCTGCTAATTTTTGAATCGCAGCTTCTTTCCCACCTGTGCCTTAGTTTGTAAAATGGGACTTCTGCCTGGATCCCAAGTCTGAGTTTCTGGCCCACTAGCCCAGGTCTCTTTTAAGAAACATGGATGTGAAGGGAAGGAGATGAGGCTGCAGCTTGAGCACCTTGATTAGTTGAGGAGGAGGAGCCAGGGAGGAGGGGAGAGGTTGCAGACAAGGGAAGGAGGGGGCTCGTGGGTGGATGGGGGTACCTGAGGGGATAAGGAAGGAGTGAGGTCAAGTGCCAAGGTTGGAGGGGTGAAGGTTGATTTTGGTCTGGAAGAAGGATGCCTTATCCTCAGAGACTGGAGGAAAATGGGAATTGAGTGGAGCTGTCATTAAGTTTGCTGTTGGAGAGGGCTGGAAGTTGAAGTACTTCCCTTTTAAAAATGCTGTTTCCTAACTGAAGTAGGAGGTGAGATCACATGCTATGAGTGAGGGAGGCAGAAGTTGGCAGGGTGTGTGGGAGAGTTAAATGTATGGAAGATTTGCTAAGGGGAAAGAAAGAGGAAGCTGACTAAGGGAAAGTAAAAGGATGCCTTAGCAGTGCTGAAGTCCCAGGTAAATTAGAAGCTATATACATTTGTAGTGGCAGCAATGCACAGAAATATGGGGCCTTTTCTTTTCTTTCCATTTTTTTTTGTCTCTAGCTGCCTTTACAGTCCAGAAACAGGGATGGAGAATTTGGGTTTTTTTGATTGATCCAGGGTTGAGGTTTTGCCAGGGGTGATAGGAAGTTGAGGATGAAGTAGTTCAGGTGATTGAGCATAAGGCCCAGATCAGGTAGGTCAGGGCTAAAAGCCTGGGAGAAAATGGAAGCATCAAGGGACTTGATGGAGGTGTCTGTTGGCCAGGGGAGCTACTGAAGGGTTTTAATCTGTAGAGTAGCATAGTTGGTTAGTTTGGCCACAGTGTAGATTGCTTGGCAGATAGAGCCAGAGTAGGCAAACTGGGAGGATGGGCGACCATGGCCAGAGAGTGGGGTACTGGTGGACATGACACCCAAGGTGAAGCAATGCTGAGCAATGGCCAGCTCTGGGTTGGCCATGGGCACAGTGGGCTGAAGTGGAGTGCATTTGGAGGTCAGTAGAGATGGAGAGGTCAAGGAGCTGACAGGCCAGGATGTTGGTTGGGTTGTCCCACATGGATGCTTCAGTCATCCAGGGTGGTAACAGATCGTGGGCTGAAGATGACAACTGTGTTCTAGGGGCCAAGATAGTCAGCACTTTGAATAGTTGCTAAATCAGTAGATGTTCAGGAGATGGGGAAAGCAGGGGCTGTGCCTACATTATTCCACAGAGGTCTTCCACAGTGCAATTTAGGCACAAGTCTCTTGGCTTTGTTATTTACTAGCCTTTTTGGGCATCAATTCCCTTGCCTATAAAATGGGAAAATAATGCAGCTAGGCAAAATTATGAGGATTAAATGAGACTGTATGTGTATTGTCTACACAGGGTATTTAGAACATACTAGGTTCTGAATAAACGTGGTCTTTATTGTTATAACAATAAATGTGTTATAAAAATATCTCAATCAAAAGTACACTCCCCAGCACGGTAATGGTTTTGTGTTCACCATGTCCTGGGCAAAACTGTGACATATGGGAAGCCTTAAGAGCAACCCCCATTCTCTTTTGTGTGCTTTTTAATGTTTTACCTAACTTAATACAAATTAACCTAGTGCTGGCACACAGGTCCCCTTCATGAACCTAACTAGTACTCCCTTCTATGGGTTGTTCTTAAGTTTTAGAGTATTTCTGTATAGATTAGGTTCACTAAACTTTATCAGTTTCTCAATCAGGTCCCTGGACCTTTGAATCCTTCTAGGTGGCTGGTCAGTTAATCTCTGGGAAAAAAAAAATCTATACCCAAGTTGTTAATATTGATAACCATATCTGGAGCTGTTCCTGGCAGGGTATATTTACATTTTAACTACTGGCACCTAGAATACCTTGGCCTTGACCAAAAGGGTAAGTATTTCAAGGAGGAGTAGGCTGGTATGGACATAGGTTTGGTGAACTCCTTTCCTGGGCCTTACATTCCACTGCACGGCTTGCTTCCTACTCTACTTTCGGGTAGAGTGGACTTTGCTACTAGTGGTTGCACTGTATATGAGCGTCCTTCTAGTAACTGTCAAGAAAAATTGTGAAAAACTTTGGATTGTGCAAAAAAGAAAACTGGAGGTCCTACCTAGTATATTTTCCGGATTATCAGTGCCTTTGATTGTCTTTGAGTTACTTTACAGCTCTGTAAATTGTAGTGCAAAGATTTCTTGTCTGGTGGAATGCAATTGATTATTGCCTTCTGGATATTGTCCACTTTGTATCCATTTGTAAATTTATTTCAGCATTCCTGATGGCCTACATCAGGGGAGAGCAAACTTTTTCTGTAAAAAGTCAGGCAGTATTTTAGGCTTTGTGGACCATACTTCTCTGCCATTACAGCACAAGAACAGCCATAGGCATAAAGGAATGGGCATGATTGTGCTCCAACAATAATAATAAATTTTATTTATGAAACAAATGACAGGCTGGATTTGGCCTGTAGGCCATAGTCTCCAGATCCCTGGCCTACAGGTTCCCTTGTTAATTAATAAGTTAAATAAAATCTTTGACATGTGTTCACTTTAAGTTCGTACAAGGATTATGATTTAAATTTTTTTTAAAATCCCTTAATAGCCATTTGTGTTCCTATTGAGATCAGGTGGAAAATTAATTTTTATTCTTTCTTATCAAATTTTGCCTTCTTTTTGAATTCCAAAATCATACTGAATGATCTTGGCTTTCCTGTTAAAAATCATATTTTCTAAAAAGAAAAAAAAATAGTAGGGGAGGAGGAAAGAAGAGGAAAGGAAATCAACAGGCCAAGAAATGAGATTTGGTTCATATTATATACAACTGTACTTCTAAAGAATCCTGGTGCATCAACTGACTTGACTGAATTTTCAAATTTGCAATGATGTGGGCTAAGGCCATGGTGACTGAAGAAGTTACATTGCCTGCCTCTCCCTCGGGCTTTTCATTCAGGCTTTAATGAGTTTGCTCTTGGATATGCCCTAGGACTCCTTGCTGAAAAGCTAGGATCCTAGAATAGGATTCTAGATTAATGAGCATAGGATAGAGTCACTCAACTCAGAGCTCATCACATAAAACACTTGCAGTGTAGTGAGCTGAAGTCAGCTTCTTCATATTTTCAGCAAAATTCCATTGCCAGAGGACAACACCATAGAGGAGGAATAGATGTTCCTCTCTCCCCACTCTCAGGACTGGCTAAAGCTTTTACAGCGTTATTGTTCACAAGGGGCCCAAATGATACATTCATTTCCATTAACCCCATCACTGGGCACAATCTGCTAATTGGAATTTTTCTGGACCCTATTGTTACCACACTTAGGCAGGCGCCCTTGGTGGAGTTTATCACAGGCTTCTGAAATTAAACCCCCTATTTGTAATTAATGGGCAGACCCTTATCATGAGCTACCTTATTCATACCCACAATGCTCTTTGTTCACAGACCCCACCTCTCTAATTGGCACTTCCTCACACAGCTGGTCTGATAGCATCATGCTAGAAATGAATCTCTCTCTGTCTTGTACTTGGATTTAGTGAAATTGCAATCCTTCTTCCACCTGCTGGGTCCCCTCCTCCCCACCCTAACATGCCAGATAAAATCAACATTCAACCTTTTTCAGCAGCCCAAGGGACTGGTGGAAATGTAATTTCATTTCTCTGTATTAATCAGAAATGAAGAATATCAGCATCTAATCATGTTATATTACCAGCTTCCCACTCTGCCTACCTATCAGGTTAGTTAGCTAGTGGTGGTGGTGCATGGGCTACTTTGGAGCAGCCACTGGCATCAGATGGGAAAGCATCTGTTTCCTAGATTTTGGTAAAAACAGAACCATCAGAATTAGGATTTGCTGGATCATCTCAGCTGATTTCAAAGCCAAGGTGTATATAATTTAGTTTGGAACACTAAAATGGACAAAAATTATTTGGGGACAATGTCATAGAACCCACTTGGTGTCTTTAAAATGTCAATACTGATATGTAAAAATTAATAATGTATCTAACAATGACCAGAATTAGCCGGAGGAACAGGGATAAAAATAATAGTAATGGCTACCTGTTATTGAGCACTTTCCAGATATGCTAGAGTAGCTCATTTAGTCTTCACTATGGCTCTATGCTATAGGCATAATAACTTATCCCCATTTTTCACCTGAGAAAACTCAGCCATAGAGAATCTAAGTGCCTTGCCCACGGTCACACAGCTAAGAAGTAGAAGAGCCAGAGCTCGAACCCAAGCAGTTTGGTCCCAAAGCCTGTACTGTTAACCGCTATATTACTCCGCTCCCAGCCAGCAAAAGACCAACAATTTGATTTATTGCATCAATACACAAGTCTTAAAATCATAACACTCAATATATAGACATAACTTAAGTACATATTACAGGTTTTGTTGGATGTTATCAGCTAATGGTCTACCTTAAACCCAGATAAATATTATATGGCTTGTTCAAAGTTTGGCAGCCTGTAAAACTGTTCTTGATTTTTCATCAGATGGGGGCTCTTAATTTTTCACAAGATAGGAGCTAAATCTATGAGAAGAAAATACATGGCTAATTCCATAGGTTATGAGAGTTTATAGTTTCAGGGTTCCAGTCGGAGGAAACTGGAAAGGCGTTTTTCTCAAACCTATATTGTCACAAAGGGTTAAATGAGCCATTCCATATATTTTTCTTTGCAAAATATGGATTATAATGAGTGATGAAAACCACTGACTCCAAAAGTGAGGTGCACCCTGGGATGAATATTAGAAACAAAAGAAAAGGTAAAAGATGCCAAAGTAGGAAGAGGGTACACTGTGAGTGACCTTTAGGAAGCCAGCCCTCTGTGAAGGCATTTTGTATACAGTTAAGATAGGACGTTTTCCAGGACACTGTGCAAATTATGCCATGAGTTAGAAAATAAATCAATTGGAAGATGTGGTTTATTATTTATTTTTTACACGTCATTGAGTATTTTTTGGATCTTAGTATTTTTTAAACATTTGAGACATAATGCTCATACCACACAGTCACCCTTTTAAAGTGTACAATAGGCATTAGGCAAATCCATAAAGAACTGGGTTATTATTGAGATGGGAAAAATGTCAGAAGTGAAATTCTGATCAACATGTTTCTAGCATTGCACAGAGGGCTGCAACCCTAATCTGCCAGTGTGAGTGTATAGTTAGCTTTGCAGGTGGCCCCACATTGGAGCTTGATTCAAATATCTTTTCAGGAAAGCCATAGTTCTCAGTTCATTTTTTTATAGGTCACTGTATGATTTTTAAATTAAATTTTTCTTGTAGATTGCTTTACTGGAAAGTGGATATTAAGAAGCTGATTTAGAGTTTTCCATGTCATTGCTCTTCACATGACTAGTGTGAGTTTGGATATCATGATAAAGGTTTCTGTACGGATAGGGCTGAGAACTCAGATGCAGACACAGGACCCTGCGAGAGCCAGGGCAACCAGTTTGCCATCAAGTACATGATAGGACTCAACACAAATAAACATTTATTATTTTACAATTTTTCTGGTGGGTACTGATATTCACAGGAATACATTTGCCAGCAAGATGAAATCAGAATGAACAAAAAGAGGGTCTTTCATGTAAAAAGGGGAGTGGAGAACCTCTGTTTTGTTTTAAGCAGTTCATAGTTATACAATTGAGAACTGGTCGGTTATCACCAGGAGTCAGTCTCAGCCTAGGCCTAGAAGAGCTTGGGTGATAAAAATTAGCACAGTTTGTTCTCAGAGTATAAAAGGAAAGTTACAAAGGGGCTAGTTCTCACCATTACTCTGAAAAGTGATTTGGGATAAGCCTGAATAAAGAAAAAGGCCTAAAGTAGCCTTGTGGTAGGGAAGAGCCGTTTTCTTTTGAAGGGAAAAAGGAAACCACAGCAGAAATCAAGAAGCAGAATTCGTGTTATATAATGTTCAAGAGCTTTCCCTTTGCCCACTATGATTTACATCTCATGCTCCATATACATGCCAAACGATGTTTTCTTTTAACATTGTTTGTTCATGTGTATGCATCTGACTGAAGGGTTATATGATATGATTGGAGGACAAGGCTTGACAGAGGAGATTTTGTCATATTCATCAGGCAGTTATTGAGTCCCACATTCCTGCTTCTCTCATTTATCCACACCCTATGCAAGCCAGGCAGCTGGCACTCGTCTCCAGCGGTAGAATGCTACTGCTCACCTGTTGGCAGCCACTTTAAATGTAGTATAGTCCCTAAGGGGGACTTAATTCCTTATCATGCAGCTACCCTTGATCTTTTCAGCAAAGGAAACATTACAGAGTCATCACCTATATTCCAAATCTCCCTATAGTGGTAAAATATCTGCAGGTTTAAATTTTGTATTTGCAGCCCTGCTGATTGCTGTCACATAGAGGTATTTGGTGTGCAGTTAGACAAAGTGCAGTGAAAAGTAAGGGAAGATTATGTAGGATAGTTCAGAGTTTCCCCAAGCTCAGAGTTAGTGAAGAAAAAAAATTTTTTTTTTAAACTAAGTTATCCAGTTTAGTTTTCTGGAATGAACACAGTAGCTTTTCAACTTTTCCCATGAAGACAACACAGGAGAAGATGTACCTAAATTGCAGCATGGAGAAGTTCAGGAGACCTAAAAATAGGCCCAATGACTGGCTCAGCCCCATGGGGCCTTTCAACCCAGGTTTCTCTGTCTGAGGCACAGAAGGGAGTGTTGGGTGAGAGCGGGAATTCCTTCCATGCTACCACTTTCAAAGAAGCGTGGCCCTAATAGCTCTGGCTCCTCTAAGTAGTCCCTTATGGTTTTAGAAGATGCAAATATATCCAAATCCAGCCCCTTCTGAGAAGGTCTTTACCCTTTCACAGTGTATTACCTTTGGGGGGTAATGAGGACAAGTCATTTTATTATACACCGTGGAAATCATGGTCTATCACTCATCCTAAAACTCTGGCAGGCTTCAAAGGCTCCCTCTTCCTTCTAATATCCTAGCCATGGCTGAACTAGACCCAGCTCTCCCTCTCCATAGCTATTATCATTTTAGAGATTTCTGTTCTTTATCTGCATTTTTCCAGATTGAAGAATTGTTGGTTTTTAAAACCTCTTCCTAATATGGAGAGGAACAAATTCATTTTTAATTAATTTGACGGGAATAAACTGAAAGTAGTGTCAACATTGAACTGAATTCCTAGGGACCTTAGAGACCTCTCGCATTTGGAGGCTTTTGAGAGCAGAATGATGCTCCCCTGTCTGAGGTTAAGTATCCCTTTAGGACAGAGTTTCTCAACCTCAGTGTGGCTGATATTTGGGCCAGATAATAATTTTTTGTGGAGAGCTTTCCACATGGTAGGATGTTTAACTGCAGCATCCTTGGTCTCTACCCACTAGAAGCTGGTATCAGTTTCCCTCCCTGCCCCCAGAATTGACAACCAAAAATATCTTTGGACATTGTCAAATGACCCCTGGGAGCAAAATCCTTCCCCAACCCCCATTGGGAACCACTGCTCTGGGGTATGAGGCTTGTGTGGCAGTGGCTGACTGGAGTAGGGGAGGCAGGACTAGCCAGAATTAGTCATGCCAGTCTTAGCCTCTTCTATCCCAACCCACCTGAGGATTGTAACACACTCCCATCAGTACAGTGGCTCTCCAGGACAATGATTCTCAGCGTCTACGAGGAGAGAAAAAATGCCCCGCCAGTCCCCAGAAGACTCTGTTGGAGTTTTATTTTGGGTGGGGGTGTAGAATTTGCAGAACTCTAAAAGCGTGCTGTGCATTATGATACCCCGTAGCCATGTTTGACTATTAAAATTAAAATGAAATAGTATTTTTAAAATTCAGTTCCTCAGTCACACCGTTTATATTTCAACTACTCAATAGCCATATGGTGACTGCCTTATTGGGCAGCATAGATAGAAAACATTTCCATGATAGCACAAAGTTCTATTGGACAGTGCTGCTCTAGAAGCTTGATTGTCAGTGGACAAGTAAGGCCTGCTGAAGCAATCTAGACACATCTTGTCAATGGGCAATAGCTAACATTTACCAAATATTCAAAAACATGCCAAGAACTTTGCTAAGCACTTGACATGTATTATCTCTTTTATGAGATAGGAACTACCGTTATTTTTATTTCATAGATATGGAAACTGAGGCTCAGAAAGGTGTAGTAACTCATCTAAGTTACACAGCTACTAAATGGAAGGGCCAGGACTTTAATCCAAGTAGGTTGGAGCCAAAGCTTGGATTGTTAACAAGAATGATATATGGACTCAAGATGGTTAGGTGGAATGATGGGTGCCTGGCATCAGAAGCTGCTCAGTCATGCTGGTGGTGGATAAAAGAGATTTCTCAGTATGTGGGTAGAATACTGTACGAAAAGAATGTGGAGGTAGGCAAGGTCTAGGAGGAAAGTGATTACTGTTGTGAGGTCTGGCAACATGAATGGGGATACTGGGCAGGAGATAAAACAGTGACTCAGTTACTGGAAGTAGTCCAGGGTTTCTCAACCTTGGTACTCTTGACTTTTTGGCCCAGGTGATTTTTTATTGTAGGGAGCCATCCTGTTCATTGTAGGATGTTTAGCAGCATTCCTGGCCTCTATCCCCTTGATACCAGCAGCATTCCCCCAACAAATGTGATAACTAAAAATATCTCTAGACTTTGCTAAATGTCCCTCCCCCATGCGGGATGGGGGGAGCAAAGTCACCTGCAGTTTGGAACCACTAAAGTAGAGTAAAACAGAGGCTTGGGTCACATGGCCACAAGGTAAGGGCTCAGGCATGGCTACCAAAATACAAGATTCAGAAGGGACCAGCAGCTTGCCTAACTTGATGCTGACCTTCTGAGCTACTGGCCTACAGTTCTAAGAGTCTCCATGACTAGGAGCAGGATTAGTCTCAGATTATGGACTAGAAGAGTCATCTCATGGGAACAAATGGAAGAGTCACTCCATGGGAATGAAGTGTCTTCATCTGGGGGTGTGAGGGACTGGGGGCATTGAAGGGCTACAGTGGCAGAGAACTGGGTAGGTCATTATGGAGATTGCCTCTCAAAGGCATGGTACTGTTATCCTCAGCCACACTGAAAAGGAGGCAGCAGACATGCATCTCATGGCAACACCCCAGTTAGGGTCCTTTATTACCATTGGAATAAAAACTCTATGAGTTATGGATGTTCTAGGCAAACATGAGTTAAACCTACAATGATTACCATTACTGTGAGAAGCATTGTGGTTGGTTGGCACTGTTGGAGGCACCCTGGGACAATTTTGTATTGAGAGTCTTTCTGCTTGAACTTCCCATCTGGGATTTCTGGGTGGCTTCTCTCAGAAATACCCATGTAACCAGGCACCCCTCATACTGCAGCAGGAATTGATGAGGGTTGGGAAGCCTTTGAGAATAAGCCTAAGCCTGAACAATGCCAAAAAGCTTACGTTCATCTAGCACAGACAACTCAGTGGGACACATTTCAAGAATATTTCTTCTTTCTTTGGCAGAAAAACAGGATTCAAAGGTCTCTGTTTGGTGGCCATGACAGCATACATCGTGATGAGCAGTTAGTATACAATGGCCAGGATTAAATAACTCGGTCACTAATAAAACAGAATCATTTAAAAAATATGTTACTTTTGGTTGACAAGAAAAGTGGCGCTTCAGACATTTTGTGATTGAACCTATGCCTATCATGTTGACATCATTCAATCGCAAGCGAGTTCTTTCCAAACACAACCTTTGACAAGTGAAGGTTTTCTAATATTCTTCTAATGTACTGCCTTTGCTCACATATTTTCCGTCTAGCACATTTTGAGAGGAAAAACTGAAGAACAATTTATCTCTCCCATAATTTCTCTATTACTATTAATTTTATTGCTTTGAACTGGCAGCTGCTTTGTCAATAGTGCCGTTTCAAGCAGAATGCCTTTTGTTCTTGTCAGAACAGACCAAATATTAAAGGAAAGGAACAAGAGCTTGGTTGAAGATGGGGGAGGGAGAGCTACTTTGGGCTTCTAACCCTGCTGCTACTGTCTCTTGCCTGTCTTTCTTGCTGAATGCTCCCAGGCTAGGGGTGTGGGCTACTGTCACCCTAGAGAAAGGGAAAGCTAGGTGCTGATCATGAACAAAATTAGGAAAACATCAGCTGCCTTGTCCTTATTTCCCTGAAGTCAAACATGCCCCAGATCTGAAACTTGGAAAGGCAAAGACATTTTAAATGTAACGTTGACCTTTCAATCACTTGCAAAACATGTCCGTCTATTTGAAAGACACATGAAGCCAGACACCTCATGGCTTCAAAGCAATCTTTCACTCTGCGGCACCTTTTCAGGGACACAGGCCAAGGCTAACGTAACCCAAAGGTCTTACATGGGACTGGGTTCTAAATTAAATTTACTACTGCTTAGTTTTATCCATCATATTCAGTTAACAGGGGACAAGAATTTTCAAAGATGGATGAAAAGTTGCAAGTGGGAAAGGAAACAGAACACCCAGCTCTTAGAGGTCTCCACAGACACACAGATTACTTGCCTTTTGTCAGAAAAGGGCAGCCAAGGTGATCAGGTGTGCAAGGTGGAGCCTTAGCTCCCAGGAAATTTTCTTCATCTGTGGTCTCATTCATAAACTTGAGACTCCCTAGTGGCCCCAGACAAACATTTGAGCATTGTGGACAACTGACACTTGCACAGAGTTGTTTTGGGACTTTTTTCATACGCTGCCAAGGTTCTGTTTCCTCAAATTAGCATTGGAGTATTCAACTCTTTAAGAGGCTAGTGGTTAATACAGCTTGGATCTATTGCAGTGACAGAAGAAATGGACTAGATTGCCACTGTGTTTTATTTAATCCTGATGCTTCTATGATTAAGTGGACTACAGCTAAAACAGATATCCCCAGAATGCTGGAGATTTTATGCTAGAAACGTGTCAACGATATCTTTGCCTGTGGAGTTATTAGTGAACTCCCCTGTGTTTTTTTTTTTTTTTTTTGAGACAGAGTCTCAGTCTGTTGCCCGGGCTGTAGAGTGCCGTGGCGTCAGCTTAGCTCACAGCAACCTCAAACTCCTGGGCTCAAGCAATCCTTCTGCCTCAGCCTCCCAAGTAGCTGGGACTACAGGCATGCGCCACCATGCCCGGCTCATTTTTTTTCTATATATATCTTTAGTTGGCCAATTAATTTCTTTCTTTCTATTTATAGTAGAGAC
>CAUYRT010002447.1:0-45545 GCA_963574885.1 Lepilemur ruficaudatus
TTCAGTTCTGCAGGAGCAGGTAACCTGCCCTGAGGAGAACGTGCGCCAAGGGGTGTCACTTCCTCCCTTCTTTGATATGCATCCTCAGTCAGTTTTTCATTTAATGTGTATTTACTCCTGGCAACTAAGAGTCACACAGTGTGTAAGCAGCTGGGGGCTCTGCCTTGACCTCATGGTGCAGTTTTAGCGTGAAGTCCTGCCCAGCTGAAGAGCTACACAACTGCAGAGAAGAGGTTTCCCACCCCCAGCATTTGTAACTGCCAAGTGATCTCTGGGACAAATCAGATACTGTGGGGCATAACTGCTCAGACACGTCATGCTCCTTAGCAAAGTGTTCCTGGACGTCTGCCCTCCCGTTTTTCTGATATGAATTAATGATTCTTCGAGAAGATGGTCAAAGAACAGCTTTTCTCTTTTCAAATAGCATTCCTTAGCTCGATAGCCTTGCAAGCATGTGTGTGCCTAGACTTAAAATCTACAAGAAGTTTTAATAAAACAGGCTTTTGCCCAAATTCTGGTAAGATTCCTTTTCTGAACCTGCTAGAAGCTCCTTCAGAATTGAAAGGAACAAGAGATCAAAGGCACAACATTTAGTTTTTTTGTACCAGCAAGAATAAACTCCACTGACACTGAGTGGCAGAGCTTCACAGCACTCAGCCTTTCTTTTTTTTTTTTTTTTTTTTTGAGACAGAGTCTCACTCTGTTGCCTGGGCTAGAGTGTCGTGGCGTCAGTCTAGCTCACAGCAACCTCAAACTCCTGGGCTCAAGCGATCCTCCTGCCTCAGCCTCCCAAGTAACTGGGACTACAGGCATGCGCCACCATGCCCGGCTAATTTTTTCTATATATTTTAGTTGGCCAATTAATTTCTTTCTATTTTTAGTAGAGACAGGGTCTCGCTCTTGTTCAGGCTCTTTTCGAACTCCTGACCTTGAGCGATCCTCCTACCTCGGCCTCCCAGAGAGCTAGGATTACAGGTGTGAGCCACCGCTCCGGGCCAGCACTCACTCTTTCTACACTAGCGTCAACTGTAAATAACAAATTTGCTTGTCTAATTTATAAAGAATTTTTCTTCCACCCTTCTCAGTGGATTTGTACAACTGCCCTGTGAGGTAAGCAGAGCAGGTATTATTGTGCCCATTTATCAATGAATAAAGCCAGTTACAGCAATAGATATTCTGTATTTGTGTGCTTCCTGTAGCAGGTACTTGTATACTATTAGGTTTAAAGAATTCACCCTCCTCAAATTTTCATCCAAACCCCCTATAAAACCCACCCCTCTCCCCTTCCTAGGAGTGTATTAGGCGGTAGCTTTTGCCAGACCCTTAGGGAGATAAGGAAATGAAATGCAGAAGGGACTTACTTTCCTCACCCCTCCTGATAAGAACAAGTGCTCATCCCTCCCGTTGTTCCCTAGGCAGATAAAGGAATGGAATGCAAGAGAGGAATTTACTTTCCTTATCCCTCACGGTTGTTTGAAAAGAATTTATTTACTCCTCCCAGAAAAACCCTCTATAAAACCTAAGGCTCTCCCTTTTTCTTGCAGACTCCTTTTTTGGCCTCCACCCATCTGCACCCAGATGCTCAAAATAAACAGCATTTTGCTACACATGAGGCTTTGTGTGTGTCTCTCTCTCTTGGCTCCAGACCTAACATACTGCAGGCAAGAAAAAAATGTTTTTAGGCCAGGTGCGGTGGCTAACGCCAATAATCCTAGCACTCTGGGGGGCCAAGGTGGGAGGATTGTTGGGCTCAGGAGTTTGAGACCAGCCTGAGCAAGAGTGAGACCCCATCTCTACTAAAAAAATAGAAATTAGCTGGACAATTAAAATATATATATATATATATATATATATATATA
This sequence comes from Lepilemur ruficaudatus, assembly GCA_963574885.1. NCBI lineage: Eukaryota > Metazoa > Chordata > Mammalia > Primates > Lepilemuridae > Lepilemur > Lepilemur ruficaudatus. Next base: position 1,860 of record CAUYRT010002447.1, read on the forward strand.
TGAATAGATTAGCTGGGCCTGGTGGCGCATGCCTGTAGTCCCAGCTACTCGGGAGGCTGAGACAGAAGGATCACTTGAGCCCAGGAGTTTAAGGTTGCTGTGAGCTAGGCTGACGCCATAGCACTCCAGCATGGGCAAGAGAGTGAGACTCTGTCTCAAAAAAAAAAAAAAAATGTTTTTAAAACATCTAGTAATCCTACCATTTGGAGAGCATTAACCTTATCTGTTCGGTATCCATCCTTTTAGTCTTTTTCTATTAATATATCTACCTACAGGAAAACAAAATTAATGGGATAATAATACATATGTTGTCTTTTAATGGTCCTCTTAAGAATATGGCATGGGCATCTTCCAAGTCACTATATTGACGTCCACATCATACTTTGTAATGCTTGCCTAGCATTCCATTCATTTAATCTCCTATTCATGGACATTTAGTTGGTTTCTCATGTTTTGGCTCTTCTAAACAACTCTGCAATGAATATCCTTATATTGCACATTTTAGTGTGATTTTCCTGTGCTTTGGATGAATTCTTGGGAATGAAATTACAGGCCAAAAGACAAAACAAAAAACACTTGTATCGCTTTAAACTCAAGCCAAGTACTATTGTAAGCACTTTACATACATCAACTCATTTAATCCTCACCACACCTCTGTGAGACGAAAACTCCTGTTACCCCGTTTTACAGCAAGTTGAAAGAACTTGCCCAAGGTCACCCAGCTAGTAGGTGGTGGAGCTGGGATTCGAACCGAGGCTTTCGGGCTCAGAGTCTGTGTACACTCGTCCCGCTATGGCTTATTGCCAATTTTACTTTACCCAACAGCCAGATAGCAAATGGCATTGGAAAAAGATGTGGATCTTTGATTTCACGTCCCTTACGTAGATACAGGTGGTGGTAAAGACCTCTTAGACCTTAGTGCCAGGAATAAGCCCTGTTCTTTGGGACTCAATTCCTTATACTTATGTAAATAAATTCACTGGAAGCAATTATTTTGGACTAAGATCCTGTACCACGCCCAACAGACCAGTGGCCAAAATGGAGTCACTTGTGTTAGGTGCCACGGAATCAAACTGAACTTTAAAATGGGCCAGTTTTCCAAAACACAGGTGATCCATAGCAACCAACAGAAAGAATTTTGGTGTCTCAGTCACATAGACGTTCTCTCTCTTTTTTTAAAAGACAGGGTATCACTATGTCACCACTGGGCCCCGGTAATATTTTTTTTAAGAAAGGGTCTTGCTACGTTGCCTAGGTTGGTGTCCAACTCCTGGCCTCAAGCGATTCTCTTGCGTTGGCCTCCCAGAGCACTGGGATTACAGATGTGAGCCACTGTCTCTACAAAAAATACAAAAATTAGCCGAGCGGATGTGGTGGCGCATGCCTGTAGTCCCAGCTACTTGGGAGGCTGAGGCAGGAGGATTGCTTGAGCCCAGGAGTTTGAGGTTGTGGTGAGCTATGATGATGCCGCTGTATTCCAGCCTGGGCAACAGAGGGAGACCCTGTCTAAAAAAATAAAAATTAATTAATTAAAAAAGTAAAGAAAGAAAGTGGGTACAAAAACTCATTTAATTTTCCGACCCTTGTTGCTTTGTAAGAATTCTTCCTAGGGAAGGTGGTGTGCTGGCAGTGGGACTCCTGTTAATTGTACTTGCTGGTTTAATCACCTAAACAAAAACCCAGGGCTTTTGGAGAAAAGGAGTAGTTTGTAATAGCAATTGCTTTAAAACACCCAAGACCCCTGCATTGTCACTCTGACAAAGAAGCCAGCAAACATAAGAACAGAAACCTCCCAGTCAAAATAGCCCCTTCATGATCTGATGACTCGATTTAACACCTACACTGTTGTGAGGTTGAAAATGGTATTTACGGTGCCACCAACTAGAAACAACACATTCCCAAAAACAACGTTTGGTCCATTCTTCCCACCATTAAAAGCTGCAGTTCAAAAAATTAGCAGTAGTTGATCTCTGGGGAGAATATGAGTGATTTTCATTTTTGCTAATATGAATTTTCTGATCTTTTAAAATGAGCATGTTATCAGTTGTGTGATAGAAACATTATCAAAGATATACTTTTTTCAACTTTTTTTCCTTTTTAACAAACAGAGCCTCACTATACTGCCCAGGCGGGAGTGCAGTGGCTATTCACAGGCTAGATCATAGCTCTCTATAGCTGCAAACTTCTGGCCTAAAGGGATCTTCCTGCCTCAGCCTCCCCAGTAGCTGGGACTACAGGCAGGAGACACTGTGTTCAGCTATTTTTTTTATTTTTTGTAGAGACGGGCCTCACTATGTTGCCCAGGCTGGTCTTGAACTTCTGGCCTCAAGTTATCCTCCTGCCTCAGCCTGCTGAGTAGCTGGGACTACAGGTGTGCACCACCGTGCCTGGCTCTCAACTTTTTATTGTGGAAAATTTCAAATATATACAAAGTGAACATAGCATAATGCAACCTCACGTACCCATCACCCTGTTTCAAGTATTTTCAACATTCCACCATTCTTGTTTTACCTGTATCTCCACCCACTCCCTGCCCATCAATTTTGAATTGTTATCATTTTTAATGGTTCTCTTTGAGGCAAAAATTACATTAGAATGCACAAATCTTGACCAGGCACCATGGCACACACATGTAGACCCAGCTACTCAGGTGGCTGGGACAGGAGGATCACTTGAGCCCAGGAGCCTGAGGTTGGTTGCAGTGAGCTATGACAACACTAATGCACTCTAACCCAGGCAATAGAGAGAGACCTTGTTTCAAAAAAAAATGCACAAATCTTAACTGTGCAATTTGGACAAAGTATATACCCATGTACCCACCCCCATCACAATATCAAACATTTCCATCTCCATAGAAAGTTCCCTGATGACCCTTCCCAGTAGGTCACCAGCCACCACACTCACGCCTAGGCAGTCACTATTCAACTTAGATTCCTTTTTGCCTGTTCTGGAAAGTCACAAATGGAATCATACAGTATGCGTCCTTTGGTGCTGGTCAGCATCATCTACTGGATGCATCTGCAATGTTACACGTGCCAGTAATTCATTCCTTTTTATTACTAAGGAGTATCCCGTGACATGAATATACACTGCAGTTCATCGGTTCTCCTGCTGATGGATAGACATTTTGGCTACTTCAACATATGAATATTGTGAATAGCATTGCCACGAACATTCCTGTATGTAAGACTTTTGGTGGATCCGTGTTTTCGTTTCTTGTGGGTAAGTATCAAGCTGTATTTCGTTGCAGTTTTAATTTGCATTTCCCTGATAGCTAATGATTTTGAACACTTTTTCATGTGCTTATTTCCTTCCACATATGTTCCTGTGGAGTGTCTGTTCAAGAGTCTGTTCGAGTCTTCTGCTCATATTTTAATAGGGTAGTTTGTCTTTTTACGTTGGAGGAGTTCTTTATATATTCTGGGTACAAGTCCTTTGTCAGATGTGAATATTTTCTCCCAGTCTCTGGCTTACTTGTTCTTAATGGAGTCTTCGAAGAACAGAAGTTTTTTTTTTTTTTTTATTTTGATGAAATAAGTTTATTAACTTTTTTCATGGTTATTCCATTTGTATCCCATTAAGAACACTCTCAATTCTTAAAGATTTTCTCCTAGATTCTCTTCTAACTTTTAATATTTTTTCCTATACATTGAGGTCTATAATCTGTCTGGAATTATTTTGTGCTTATAGTATGAGGAAGGGGTTGAGGGTTATGTTTTTCCTATATGGAAAACCAGTTGTTCCAGCACCATTTATAGAAAATACTTTCCTTTCCCCATCAAATTGCTTCAGTGTTCTTGTCAAAATCAATTTGCAATAGGTCTATTTCAGGACTCTCTATTCTGTTCCACTGATGTATTTGTCTATCTTTATGACAAACTACACTATCTTGACAATTGTACTAACAGCTTTAAAATAAGACAAAATCAGTTAGTGTCAGCTCTTCAGCTTTTTTTTTTTTTTGAGATTGTTTTGATTATTCTAGGCCCTTTGAATTTCCATATAAATTTTAGAATCAACTTTCAGTTTTTATTAAAAAACAAACAGGCTGAGTGCAGTGGCTCATGCCTATAATCATAGCAATTTGAGAGCCCTAGGTAGGAGACTTGCTTAAGGCCAGGAGTTCAAGACCAGCCTGAGCAAAATAGCAAGATCTCACCTTTATAAAAAATAGAAAAATTAGCTAGTTGTGGTGGCCCTTGCCTGTAGTCCCAGCTACTTGGGAGGCTGAGGCAGGAGGGATCAATTGAGCCCAGGAGCTGGAGGTTGCAGTGAGCTATGATGATGCCACTGCACTCTAGCCCAGGTGACAGAGTAAGATCCTGCCTCTAAACAAACAAGCCAACAAACACCTTGATGGATTATAACTAGGATTGCAATGAACCTATAGACCAATTTGGAGAGATCTGACATTGTAATAACATCTTCTATTCTCATTTATTTGTATCTTTAATTTTTCTCCCCAATGTTTTGAGTGCTCAAACACTTTGCATGTATTTTATTTATTCCTAAGTATTTCATGATTTGTGACACTGACACTAATTTTTTCTTTTCTTTTTCGTTTTTTTTTTTGAGACAGAGTCTTGCTCTGTCACCCAGGCTACAGTACAGTAGCATCACCACAGCTCACAGCAACCTTGAAGTCCTGGGCTCAAGCAGTCCTTCTGCCTCAGCCTCCTGAGTATCTGGGACTACAAGTGTGTGCCATTAGGCCTGGCTAAATTTTCTTTTTTAAAATTAAAAAAAATAATAATAAATTTTATTTTCTTTGTAGAGATGGAGTCTTGCTGTTGCTCAGGCTGGTCTCAAACTCCTGACCTCAAGCAATCCTTCTACCTTGACCTCCCAAAGTGCTAGGATTACAGGTATGAGCCACCCTGCCGGGAGGTTGGAGCTCAAGAGTTTGAGACCAGCCTGAGCAAGAGCGAGACCCCGTCTCTACTAAAAATAGAAAGAAATTAGCCAAATAACTAAAAATAGAAAATATTAGTCAGGCATGGTGGCACATCCTGTAGTCCCAGCTACTCGGGAGGCTAAAGCAGGAGGATCGCTTGAGCCCAGGACTTGGACGTTGCTGTGAGCTAGGCTGATGCCATGGCACTCTAGCCCAGGCAACAGAGTGAGACTCTGCCTCAAAAATAAATAAATAAATAAATAAATAAATTTAAAAGCCTTGCAACTGCTGATTAGCCAATTAATTTTATGGAAAATTTACATCATTTAACCTAATTGGCAAAATTAGGCCTCATTGTTTCCCCAACCTGCCAAATAGACTCAATTTCTATTAAAAAGAGACTGCCTTTATAAAAAAAAAAAATTATAGAAATGCTATGCATTCCTGGGGCATATTTACTTCTGAGTCAAAACTCAAAGACTAATAGATAATGCCCAGAGCCTGGCCGTGAATTTGATGCTTACATGACATAGGGCTCTTCACTTTCAGTATTTCTTATTGACTCTCTCTTTGCTTTGCCCAAAGGGACTGATGGGGTGCAGGAGATGCCACCCCAAATATGGTGCTTTTGCATGCTGAATCTTTTAAGCTGAAGGAAATTGAGAAAACAGCAGGAACAGGGACTTCTCTTGGACCTTCTCTCATCCCTTTCTCCCCGGAAGCAGGCACACAACCCAGCAAGGCCACTCTGACCTGCTCCTCCCCTTCTCCCCGAAGACCCTCCTGTGACAGGTGTCCTCCTACACCTGGAGGTAAGGAGTGTCACACAGGGATGCCAAGGAACCACCACCCCACCATTTATTACCATTAGAGCATACCCTTATGTCCTCCGATCATACTTCTGCATGATTGTCCGTAAAGATACAGAGATCTTGCCTTTCTTTGGGTCTTCATTTCTGAAAGTTCCCATGTCACATAAAACTTACATTAAATGCATTTCTTTGCTTTTCTCTTATTAATCTGTCTTTTGTTATAGGGGTCTCAGCCGTGAACCTTGCAACAGGTTAGGAAAAGATCTAACTTTTTCTTCCCTATAATACTCTGAGGGAAGATAATAGTCTGAGATTGCAGAGTTGTGGGTATTGAATGAAAAGTGTCATCACCCTCAACGCCTCACTATGAGATACAGAAAGTGAGGACATCCCAACACAGGCCAACCTCGCTTCTGCCACCATGCTCCATCCTTGACAGAATGACGTGTAGGACGCCCATGGACACCAAGACCACCCATGGGTTCCTGGTGCCCAGACACCGATGTTTCGACCTGCCCCTTTGTCAAGTGACTGCAGGTTTTTTCAGCACAAAGCACGTACCACAATAAAATTAAGGATGGGCTAAAGCGTGAATTTTTTCTGTAACATGGGAGAAGGGCAATTTGGAAGGGGAGATGGGAAAGGAGAAGTAGCTTGACGTGGATACTCGCAGGTGCATTTTCAGGTGGATCAATTTTAAGAAAGAGTGCACACACGTCGAACCTGGAAACAAATGGCCTTAAAACTGTGTCCAGGTGCCCCTTAGCAAACCTTGTGCCTGCTGACTTCTACTGTTAAACCTAATCATGTCTTAAAATTTCTCAGGATGAGGAGTTTTTTCTCATTAGGCTTAACCAAAAACAATTTAACTTTAAAAAAGAGAAGCATCTCACTTGATATTCTGCTGTGAAAAAGAAAAAAAAAAGAAAGAGAAGTATCTGCAAGTTTTACCTTTTTTTTAGATAATTTATTGTTAAATGAAGAAGTCACAAAGCAAAGTGGACAGATGACAAAGATAAACTTAAGACACGATTTTTGTCAATTACTATTGTGGATTTCCTAAGGTTAGGAACAGGAAGAGTGTCAAATGAAAAGGCACTTATTCAAATTAAGTCTTTTTAAAAGGTTTGTGATTTTAAAGGAAAACAACTTTTCACTAAAAATACAAATCATCCTTATTACATGAAAGCCATAATTTAAAGACTAAGAAAAAAGCTTTTTAATTAACAAATAAACTGTATCTCCTGATACATTTAGGAATGTTTGTTTTTAATCAGTGAGTTTTAAAAATCACTGCTCTCACCTTGCAAACTAACATGACTCCACCATCAACTGACATTATCTGAGCCGCACTGAAGTGTTCACTCGTCTCCACATGCTCTCTTTTCTGCAACTTGTCAGCAAAGCAGGTTCGGAGAAAAAGATTAGAAAGAACTACAATTGGTTCCCTAGTGAATAATTTAACAAAATAAAACCTGCTTTTCCATTTGTATTACACATTCACAATTGCTCACTTCTACTTACTTTACGTATCTCAGATTCTTTCCACACCGAGAAAGACTTGCCTGAACCGAACACAATCCCCCTACTACAAAAAAAATCTCCTAAAGATATCTCAAAGCCCTGCTGTGTTCAAAGGCCACGTTCTGTCCTCTGCCCATGACGCCGTCCTGAGCTCTTCCAAGAGCCTCCAGTGGGGCAGAGAAAAGCCTTGGGAATTCTCCTAGCAATTTAAAAATTATGTTTTACCACTTAAAGGACAACATCGTGAAATCAGATAGAAAAATCCAATTTTATCAATAAATGCGGCATTATTTGCTCTTCCAAATGCAGGAAGCATTTGTGGCTCCGTACATGACCGTGGAGACTAAGGGGTCCCAGCCCAGCATCACCCTGGCAAACTCTGGACCATGAAGCAGACTGCAGGCTCCGTCCACAGGGTGCATCTGTGGGGATGTGTCCCACCAGTTAGGAACAGGACAGACTAAACGTTGCCGTCCAAAGTGGACACCAGACAACATGGCTCTAGAGGCCTCCAAGGCCTCCAAGACTGTAACCGAGGGCCATTATCATCGCACCTGCTCTCACGCTAACAAAAGTCCCTGCTGTGGCTCCAGGGCACCCATGGAGCTATCAATTCTGCTTTGGGGACAGATGGAAGCCACCTACAGATACAACAGGAGCTGACAATGCTCTGTAACCCTCGAGCACTTGACATAATTTGGATGCATTCAAAGGAAATATCTACGGTCTGTTCTTTCCAATATCAGAAGAAAAAAACCCATCTGCCACTTAGACACTGCAGGCACTGGCAGGAGGTTCTGAGAAGAGAGGGCCGGGCAGGGCGGGGGGTGGGAGGCAGGGCGAGCAGGGCTGATGCCCCCCGGCCACTGGCTGCTGCTGCTGGGCGGTTCAGCTGAATTCATATGGTTTCTTTGGGGGCACATCTTCAGTTCATACCCAACGCCGTGACTGTCACTTCCACTCACACTGTGGTATGAGAGAAGTGTGTGCCGTCACTACAGTGGCCGGGTTTTGGAGCCTGAACTGTGACATCACACCCTGTTCTGAATCCACCTTAGCTTAACTGGGGTGGGGAGGCGCAGACTTCCTTGCTTTTTGGATTGGACGTGCAACTGTGACACCGTCGACATCCTAGGAATGAGTCAATCCGGGCACCCCTCCTGATGAACCAGGTCACCAGCAACATCTCCAGCTGCCAGGTCTCCGGCAGGGCGACCGCTTCCCGTCCTGAGTGGAAACCCCCCTCACGGAGGCCCAGAAAGTGTTTTTCCAAAGCATTCTTTTAAAATGCCGTTTCTCTCAACAGGGCCCTGCGCTACATTTTCCCTTATGCAAACAAGGGAAAGTATTTAGAAACCCCAAAATACTTATCAGGAGAGTTGCACAAGCCTGTAGAGGCGTGAACCAGATGCCCAGGGTTCGAGGCTCTCTGCCAGAGCCTGCGCTTGGAACCCCGACCAACGCCACGGCTCCAACACTCGGCCACCCGCAGACCTGACCTTCCCGAAGCACTTGAGGACGGGGTGGACTTCTTTTTTTTTTTTTTAAGGCATCGTATATTGTGGTTTGAGGTTTTTTGACATCATGAGAAAGACTTAGAGAATTTCAACAGATTTGGTTAGCAGGAAACACAAATGGAAATGGAACTAAAAGATGGAATGGAACTCAGAGCTGCAGATTGAACCCAGATGGGTGTCACAGTTGACTGAGTTAGCACTGCTTTTGTGGCAGTGAAGACACCTGTGGCTGAGATCTCTTAAAACTCATTTTTTCCATCCCAGGGACTTTTTCCACACTCTTCCTCAGACAAACCGGCCAAGGGAAGACGGGCTCTCCTTCCCTCCCTATATCACGATGTTGCCACTTCCTTCTGTCCTAGCGGTCTTTTCATTTTCTCATCAAATTGAGACTCTGGGGAAACTAGAGTCTCCCAAGACTCTAGTTTGCAACAACAAACCAGGAAATCGCCTCCTTTTAAAAACAACTTGAAAATTTAAAAACAAAAACCAAATATTTCAATCATTATGAAATGCAGTGATTTTTCTTCCCCTTCCCCAGGCTGGGCTTAGAGGTATCTCTAGGTTGGACGCCTCGGGGGGCTGGAATGACATGCAAGGGCGTTGTCGCCCAACCTGACCAGGGCGGTCTGGGGCCAGGGCAGCGGAGGAGCTGGGCCAACCCCAGCCCAGCCTGCTCGAGTCAGCATTCGTCTGAGAGGTCATCGCTGCCCAGGAACTCCGAGGCTTCGAGTTCCACGCTGGACAGAAACCTCCTGAGCGTCTTGCGGCAGTTGTAATCCAGGGTGGTGGTGTAGATGGTCTTAAGATACTTCGGGTAGACGATGGTGGTGCTGAGGAAGCGCGTGGGCTTGTGGCGTGGCTCGAAGCGCACCTCAGCCTTATAGTTGCGCCACGTGCAGTTGGGGATGCAGGTGACTGTCTGGCTGCAGGAGGCCACGGCCAGGCCCAGCGGCAGCTGCACGTCGTCGATGAAGTGCCGCTCTGAGTCGTACTTGACCAAGGAGGTATACCTGGGCGGGAGACAGCAGGCAGCATGAAGCCTTGACTCTGAGCTAGGGGCCCACACAGGGGTCCCCAGTGTGACCTTGACTCTCCTATGGGGTGCCAACGTTGCGACGTGGCTACTCCAGGAAGAAGCGAAGAATTTATGAAGCACTCACTGCGTGCCAGGTACTGTTCTAGGTACTTTGCTTACAGGGTCTAATTTCATGTTCCCCACAACCCTGAGAGAGGAAACCAAGGTGCAGCGATTAAGGCCCCAGAGCCACTGAGACGTGGAGCTGGCATTTAAACACAGTGGAGCAGGACTGCAAAGTCTACCCTGCACTCGCTGGTAGCCACTGCAGGCAGCAGCCCCCGGGTGCTATGAGACCTCAGTCAAGTTACTTAACTTCTCCAAGCCTCGGTTTCCTCATTCTGTAAAGGGTTCCCCATAATAAATGAGCAGAGTGTTAACACACAGCAAATGCTGTCATGGTAATTGCTATATAATGAGGCCGGTTCTACTGCTCCACAAGGGGTGAGCAGTTTCTCTGACCTCTCAAGTGATCAATGAGTTTTTTTTTTTTTTTTTTTTTTTTAGATGGAGTCTCACTCTGTTGCCCCGGCTAAAGTGCCACGGTGTCAGCCTAGCTCACAGCAACCTCAAACTCCTGGGCTCAAGCGATCCTCCTGCCTCAGCCTCGTGAGTAGCTGGGACTACAGTCATGCGCCACCATGCCCAGCTAATTTTTTCTAAATATTTTTAGTTGTTCAACTAATCTCTTTCTATTTTTTTAGTAGAGAAGGAGTCTTGCTCTTGCTGAGGCTGGTCTCTAACTCCTGAGCTCAAATGATCTACCCGCCTCGGACTCCCAGAGTGCTAGGATTATAGGCGTGAGCCACCACGCTCGGCCCAATCAGTTCCTTAATGAGAGGATGAAGGAACCCAAAAACCCTGAATGCTGGTTCTGAAAGCCTGGCTATACCAAATACTTGTACTTGGTCCACCTCTTGACCTTTGGTTCGGAGACACCCCAAACTCTGGGACTCAGGGATCTGACCTTATCAATGAAAGCCAAACACAAGCCAGGTACAGTGGCTCAGGCCTGTAATCCTAGAATTTTGGGAGGCTGAGGCAGGAGAATCACTTGAGCTCAGGAGTATAAGACCAGCCTAAGCAAGAGTGAGACTCCGTCTCTACTGAAAATAGAATTTGCTGGGCATGGTGGCATGTGTCTGTAGTCCCAGCTATTCTGGAGGCTGAGGCAGGAGGATAGCTTGAGCCTAAGAGTGTGACGTTGCAGTGAGCTATGACGATGCCACTGCACTCTGGCCTGGGCAACAGAGCGAGACCCCGTCTTAAAAAATAAAGAAAGAAAAGAAAAGAAAGCCAATTACAGTCTTGATTTCCACAAAATAAATTAACAACCACCTTCCTCAATTGCTTTATATTTTTTAATTCCTTCTTTGGTAATTTGAGAACTTTTTTCATGGAAGCAAAGCATTAACGCATTTTACTACATTATTACTATAGCATCACAGATACTAAAATATGTACGTGCAACATAGTAGACACATCTAACAGCACTGTCCCCAGCCAAGGATCAGCACCCTTTTCTATTCTCCTTGGGCAAGCAGAGAGGCCGCTGGAAGCTAATGTCATGAAGTCATGTCCCCATTTTGTTCAAAATACAAGCTCCATGAGAATAAAAGGCTAAACTGCTCACCTCCAAACTGATGAACCTCTCTTTGTTCTGCGTCAAAGGGCCCTTTGTGTCAATGCAACTGAAACTCCAGCTATGAAACCACCAGTTACCAAAAGTACAACTTCTTTCTCTAAAAAGCCCTATCTTTACCTGAGCCTCTCAGTGCGACTTTGCCCCCAGGTAATCCTGGATGGGGTAAGTCTCAGAGGGAGGCTGGGACTTGCCCGGTGAAATTAGAACATGAGACAAGGTTGAAGCACCTTGAAGTGGGGGTTGGGGGTGGAGGGGAACAGCTTCTGGAAAGAGGAATTAATATTTAACAAAATTTTAAACATCTGATGGTCATGATACATGAAGTGCAAAAAACAAGTTGTAGAACTTTATATATCACATGATCTCATTTCTATGTTAAAAAGCATGTCTGCATGTTTCATTGGTTAGAATGCAGAAAATAAAAGCCAAAAGAGTACCCACCAAACTATCAACAGTCTTTGGCATACTTTTGTCATTAACTAATTTTTAAAATAACAAGCATTACTGTCTGGCATAAACAATGAAAATTTTAAAAAATCAAGTCAGGGCCTGCTATATTTACCTTACTTCCTTTGGTGGTAAGGGGTCAAACTCCACTCCTTCGCCAAAGGACAGGGGGCACAGCCTTGGTGCACAGCTGAGGATCGGGGCGTTGGGGAGAGACACTGGGTTCTTCAAGGACAGAGAAGGACGTAGTTAGAGCAGCCACTGGCCATCCCCCACAGGAGGTCCTGGCTTTCAGCCTCCAGCTGATGGGCCCCAGTGTGAACCGTGACCCTCATGCTGGGCATGCCAGAGAAGGGCTGACCCACAGCGTGGGCACAGTGCTGGACAGGGAGCCAAGAGGTCTGGGTTCGAGTCCGAGGTCTACCATGGCTGTGCTGTGTGCCCATAGAGGGATCATATCACATGCCCTGTGACCTCGATCTTATCTGCATACCAAGAGGGGTGCCTCCTTCCATAGCTGAGGCTGTATGAAAGGCGGAAAAGAGGAAATGAACTTGAGTTCAGCATCATGATGGTGGCCAGACCCAGGGGCTGCCACACCATCCTATAGCCAAGTGGTGAGAAAACCTCGATGGCCTGGGGTTTAGGGCTTAGCTAACCTGAACCCTCAGTGACATGGCACCCCCGTCATTGTCTCAGCAACACTCTAGAAGAGGCCGAAACAAAAAAATGCTACTAGGGATTTTTTTAAACTGAAGATTCAGTCCAACTTCCCCCACCTCCTCTGCCCCTGGGGCCGTCAGATCGACCCCAATCCAAGATGGAGAAATCCCACAACCTTGGAGTTTCGCTAGTAAGACAATCGCCAAAGTGCTCTCTATCTCACCCTGCACTCTCCAGAAAACTCCATGAACCAGAGCACAGCACTCCTAGAGGTTAACTGTTTTCCAGTCTGGTCCATGAATTGAGTGTCCTGATTCACCAAGGAGGGTTTCCTGGGGATCTGTCATTTTCTTCGCCTAATTTGAGACAAGGATCTATACCTGGGCCAGAGGCATCGTGCCTGGCCTTCTCTGCTCTTCCCTCCCTGCCCACCAAGCACACACTCCCTGAGTGCCCACCTTGCTACACTGCAGCCTGAGGGGGAGCAGAGCAGGCGGCAGAGGTCATAACATGCATGAACAAAGTGCCACTGGGACATGGGGATGTAGCCGGAGACTCTGGCAAGTCATGGGAAGCATCAAGGAAGGCTTCCCAAAGGAGGTAACATGAGCTGGGCATTGAGGAGCCAGCAGGTCTTGGGACAAGAGGCAAAGTGCCTGCCCGGTGGCAGGAGCAGCATCGTGGCACCGTGTGTCTGCCTGTGGCCAGGGCAGGTGGAAGAGGAGTCTGGACAGGGCCAGGTGAGGAGGGCCCTGAAGGCCAAGTTGGAGCAAGCCTCGGATAGAACTGAGAAGACCCGCCGATGTCCACCAGAGACAGGGTCAGTGGGTCAAGAATGCCCGCACCGCCAAAGCTTGCACGTGGGGCCCCAAGAACAGCTGCTGCTCCTGACTGATTTGCCCCAGGGGAGGGGGCCTGCGGGCGGCTTTGAGCTTTCTTGAGGCTGCAGGCAGGATGTGGACTCCCCAGAGTTCTAGGTAAAGGCAACAAACACCAAATCTGAGCACTTCCTAAGGCAAGGCACACTTGGTGTTTTTTCTTTAAATAAAAATTTTGAAACAAAATAAACATATTTTAAAGGTTTCACCCACCTAAAGGCCTCCCACCTATTATGTGCAGGACTCTGGGCTAAAGTGTTCAGGACAGATGAGGGCACTAGGAGGCTCACGAGTCTCAAGAGGTCCGGGCAGGCTGGCCCCGTGTGCTGTCTGAATCGGGGAGCCCAGAGCACAGCCCCTCCGCGGACCAGTCGGGAGGAGCCGCCCCGGGAGCGGTGCTGACGCCGGCAGAGCCGCGGGGTGTCGAGCCCACAGTCTGGGAAGGCCGGGGTGCCCGCCGAGCCCCGGGAGCCCCACCCGCCCGGCCGGGCAGGAATGCGGCTGAGCCGCAGGCTGGGGGCCGCCACCCCGAGGGGAGGAGACGGCGGCTCGCCTCTCCCGGGGCTCCCGCGCCTCCCAGGCGATGACAATTTTCCAGCCACCGGCTCCAGCTGGCCAGGCTCTCGCCGCGCTCCCGCCCCCGGCTCCCGGCAATGGCCACGCCGTACCGACGGGCGGGTGGCGGCGCCGACGGCGCGCCCCGAGTGGGGCGGCACGACCGGCCGGGGGTCCCCGGGCCCGCTGCGGGTAGGCTGGGGAGGGAAGGAGTCAGCGTGGGGCCACTCACCGGGGCCGCGGGGGTCGCCGCCGCGTCGGGCTCCAGCGCCCCGGGTGCGGGCGCACGCTCCCCGCCACCGCCCCCGGCCACCGCGAGTCCCCAGTGACTGGGGCTGGGGCTGGGGGGCAGCCCCGAGTCCGGGCTGTCCAGGACGCCGTCGCCCTTCTTCTTCGTGTCCACGAGCTCGGGCACATCCTGCAGGCTCAGCCGGCCCACCATGGCTGAGCGCGCGGCGCGGCCGGGGGCACCCGGCGCCGGGGTCGCGGGCGAGCGAGGGCCGCGAGGGGCGCAGACGCGGGCCGGGGCCGCTGCCCGCGCGCGCGGTCCGGGTCTCGCCGGCCGCCGCGCTCCCGGGCCCCGCCTTCGGCCCGCCCCGGCCCGCCCCGGCCGCGCCGCTAGGCTGAGCGCCAGGGGCCGCTGCGCTCCAGCCGTGCGCCGCCGCGCCCCCTCGGGCGGCCGAGCCCTGCGTGCGGGGGCCGCCGGGGACTCCCCCCCGCTACAGGTGGAAGCGGGTACCACGCTCACGCCGGGGCCCTGGGGGCGCGTTGACCCCTCGCCCCGTCCCAGCGGGGCCCGGAGGCGCTACTATCTTCAGACCTGGCGGTCCCGGGGCCAGAGCAGAGTCGCAGCCTGCAGAGGCCTGGGGAGCCGGCCGAACGGGCTAGCAAACAACTGGAAATTATTAATAGTTAATGCGCGTCGTATGGTGGCAGCGCCTGTTGGCTCCGCAGGGCGGGCTCTGGCTTTCACGTCTGCCCCGAGGAAAGGAGGCCTCTTTCCCCCTCACCTCCTCGGGGATCTCGGGGCACTGAGCACTCCCTGGCCGGGTGCTCAGCTGGACGGGCCGCGGCCCTCCAGGGCAGGGAATTCTGTGGTGGCCGCAGACTCCGACCTGCAACGGGATGGACAAGCTCAGCTGATGGCCCAGGGCTGCCTCGATGGCCAGGGGCCCCTACTGGGGACGCATAGAAGCTTTTGGCTCTGCGCACCCTGAGTAGATCCCTTCTAAAAACTAGCCTAGGACTTCTCCTTCCTCTGTGGTTTGACAGAGAAGCTCTGTCCTAAGCAGGAACTCTTTAGTAGCTGTGCCTGTAGGGCCGGGGCTGTTCCTAAACCCAGTACCTTCTCACACAGAGAGCTCAGTGATCATCAACAAGAGTAGGAAGTCCCCACTGCCACTAGCCACCCTACTCTGGAGGTTCTGCCTGGTGTTCAGCTAAAGGCCTGGAGCCAGAGCCTCGCCCAGACCTACATGGCAGGGGTCCCACCCTGGGCTAGGACACTTCCCTGGCTAGACGAGAGGTGGGCTCTGTACAGGACCCACAGGGGCAGCCCAGGTCACATCCTTGCAAAGACGAAGGATACTTGTCCTGCTTGGAGCAGACCTGTTAAACTCAGAAATTTCGAGCAGGTAGATCTTAGAGATCTGCTGGCAAAGTTCAGTCCTCCTACCTCCCTTATCCATCACTTTCAAGTAAGGAAACAGAGGGATTTGACTTGCTCTAAGTCACATAGCTGGTACAAGACAGCTTGCTGTGAACAGGAAGCCAGGATCATGCCCTCCACAGAGAAGAGAACCTGGTACCTGCCGGTGTGCTGGGAAGTCATTCATTCATTCAGGGCCCGTGGGAACAGATTACAGAATCCTGCACAGTCCTGGACACCATTTGGTCAGTGCGAGGACATAGTACACTGCTACACCTCCCTACCTCTGTGAACCCCACCATCTGCACGTCCCAGGCTGCCCCTGACCCTAGGGAGCAGAGGAGGAATCTAAGTGCTTTCTGGGGTTATGGAAAGGTGGTCGGTCTGCAGTGTGAGAACTCAGCTCCCCGGAGGGAATTTGCCCACCAAGCATTCCCAGGTAGATCCTGAGAACTCTTCCCCAAAGCCTGGTTAGATTGCGAAAGGTGTCCAGGAAGATGACAATGGCTCCTAGGAGGTTGTAGCCTGCAAGGTCATCAGCCTGGAAGAGATGGAGGACGAGACTGAGGAGGTTGAGTGTGTGGGCCAGTGTAGTCGCTCTCCTTCCGAGTGTGGACGGCTGTGGCACTGTTCGGAGGCAGCTCCTCCTGCACCTGCTAAAACCTGGAGTCTGGCAGGAGCCCGGCATTTCACCTCCCGAGGGCAGTTCTGAAGGGCTTAGACTATCCACATTCCAACAGACTATCCATAGAGACATCAAAGCTGCCAACATGAGCAGGCGGCTGAGAAGCTGCCAGCTTTGGAGTGTCCAAGCAGATCAAGGGGACACCTTTGAGGCACTGGGGTCATCAAGCAGCTGGTCCAGGATTTCACAGGGGCTGCTGGGCCCTGGAAGTAACGGCCACCAAACTGGACTCAGGAAGCATCCAGACGCTGGCTTCCCTCCTATGAGAGTTCTGTCTGGTCCCCAAGAGCAACCTCTCCCCAACTCCAGAAAGGCAATAAATAGAGATGGGGCAGGGTTTCCTGAAACCAGAGGACACTGTCAGCCTCAGGTGACTACCAAAGAGCTCCTAAAGTATAAGCTGATTACTCACCATGGCTTCCTTCCTTACAGACACGCTCAGCACTGACACATGCAAGAAATTGGAGGGGCTTGAAGAAGAATCCAGCCCTGGGCCTGACACTGATAGAGAAACAGGGGTGGTGACCACAGTCCCCTACAGATCCCCCCAAACCATTCAGATGCCCGCTCACCAATAAACCACACCAAAGATGGATCCCTTCCTATGGCTCCTAGAATTCTGTTGAGCCAACCAAAAGGCAACAAGGCGTGACCCCAGGTTTGCTCACTCTTTTCCAGACTGTCTGCAAAGAGCTCAAAGATAAACTCCAGCAGACTAGAAGTCACACGGATACCCAGAGAGCACCTTGAGCCTGGCCAAGGCATCCTGCCCATGGCATTCCTGGTGGGGGTGAGCAGAGGTGTTCACACAGTGGGAATTGTCCAACTTCAGCCTGCCCGGGAGTCCTTCTGGGTGGGAGAGGAGGGATCTCCCTTGCATTAATAACAACAGACGAACCATGCAGCGCAGATCCTGGGAGTCAGCCGTATTCCTGCAGTCCTGAGCAGCGAGCTCACGTTGCCAATCTATTGTAGACCTTTACAAGGGCCTTGCTACCTGGGCTCATCGTCATCCTACATCTTATTCTGGATGTTTCCATAGGCTGTTGCTTTAAAACACTCTAATCAAAGCTTGGGAAAGGTAACCCATGCTACCTTTAATCCTCCTGGTCCAGTTTTGAAGACTGGCCTTCTTTTGAGGAATAGCTTGGGTGCGCCTAGAAATCGGGGTGAGTTACACTAAACAAGTATGAGGGATGAGGGAGGCTGCAGAAAGACTGGCCTCTTCTCAAAGCTGTCCTTTCAGATCGGGCCACCATGGCCCTGACTGGATCACAGAGACACGGTGTCCTCAAAAGACTTGGCATCTGGCCTGAGGCCTCTCCCAGCAGGGTCTGAGGAACAAAAGCTGTCCAACAGCGACTGCCAGTCCTGCATTTTTGGTTTTTCTGCATTAAGTTAAGCTGATGCCCGATGGGAGTTAAATCAGAAAAGAACAGGGCAGGCCCCCGCACCGCTGCCGCATATTGTTTTGGAACAGCTTGTCGTCAGCAAACCCAGCCAGACAGTAGATTAAAAACACTCCCGGCCCCAGCATGCTGGCTTGCGCCCCACGCCCCTGGCACCTTGCAGCTCCCAGCCCCCAGGGTCCCAGGTGGTTCTGTGGCGCAGGATGGAGTGGATTTGCTTTACTGTTCAATCAGGTACTCTCTCTCCTTCGTATGCATATGCACCCATGTCAACCAAATGCTTTTAAAAAATAGAACTTTATTTTGTTCCGTAAATATTTTAAGATTAAGGTTACAGTTTTCAAAGAACATTGAAAGGGACCTGCCATATTCTACAAAGAAAGGAATTGAATTAAAAAGACATACTCTGGCCGGGCGCAGTGGCTCACACCTGTAATCCTAGCACTCTGGGAGGCCGAGGCAGGAAGATCGCTTCTGCTCAGGAGTTCAAGACCAGCCTGAGCAAGAGCGAGACCCCATCTCTACAAAAAATATAAAAGTTAGCCAGGTGTAGTGGTGAACACCTGTAGTCCCAGCCATTCAGGAGGCTGAGGCAGGAGGATCACTTGAACCCAGGAGTTTGAGGTTATGGTGAGCTATGATGAAGCTACTGCACTCTAGCCTGGGTGATAGAGTGAGACCCTGTCTCAAAAAAAAAGACATACTCTGACATAATGCAGCCCACATGAGTATACGTACATGTGCCGGTGAGGTTGATTAACAACCCTCAGCCCCTGGGACTCACAAAGTTGGCCTGAACCAGATAGCGGTGAGGGGACCCCAAAGTTCTTGCTTTCAGATCTAAGCAGGCCTGAGGGAACAGGCTGGCTCCTTTTCTGACCTCTCCACTGGGAGACCAGCAGTTTGGTTGGACACATGGGGTCTGGCCAAACCCTGCTGGCGATACAGTGTCCCCTGTGTGGGGAGCCCCACGATGCTAGTCAAATACGGCTCCACCCTGGGAGGGCCTCCTAATTGTAAGCTAAGAGCTGATTCTCCCGAACACTCCCTAGTTACACAGCAAAGGGCCTTCCTTGGCCTCTGCAAAATAAAACCCAGATGAGATTTTGCAAAGAGCTGGGGCACATGGCCTCCTTGGCACTGTACCAATACACTTGTGCTCCTGGCTCTGTTCTGCGTATTCACACTGGACAAGGACTTGCAGGCCAGAAAAATAGCCCTTGGTTGAGCAATTGAAGTTAAGACCCTTGGCTCCTCGACTGAAAGGCATGCTGGAACGGTGCGCTGTCAATTTTCCCCTGGGAACAAATGGCTGGTCTGTGTGGTCACACTCCAGTGGCAGTCTTGAGGGTCTCCATGGTGTTTTAGGACCACCTGAGGATTTGGGGCTGCAGGGGCTGCCTGGGAGGGGATGGAGAGTGGGGACCCTGGGAGGCTTCCAATTTGCCCCAACACAATGACAGTTGGCTTGTGGTGTCCTTCCTGGGAGCTGGGGTCCCTTAGTGCATTCCTCTCCCACCCCAGTACAAAGCAGAATACACAGGCCGAGACGGCTGTGGTTTGCAGCTATGTACTGCGGGGAACTCCTGACACTTACTGAAGACATTTGTATGTTTTTGAAGAAATGTTTTTCAGTTTTGGTTCTTTACTGAAAATTAGCCAGGGGTGGGGAAGAACTTGGGATGAGTGGAGAGGTACCAAGGAAAAGCTGTGTGTGCCTCGTCTTCTCTCTGGCCACGCTGGCCAGGGGTCCGCTGGAGCTTTATTGCCCCTTGGCCCACTCTTTGGCATGACCCCGGATCGCTGGTATTTCTAAAAATCCCTGAGGGTGTCTCTCATGTCTCATATGCTCATGAGTAAATCTGATCATACACATGGGAGGCCTGCTATTAATTTTCTTTCTTTTTCCAGCCCTCACTGTCCTGGCCTCTGTTTCTGGTAACTTGTGTGACAATGTTCTACCATGGTCCTTCGGTGGACTCAGACCCTGCTGAGACCACCATCAGCTCTATCAGCCACTTAGGAGAGGCTGCGGCAGTGCCACCATGGGTACCAAGACTGTGACCCTTGCCAGGCACTGTTGTCGAAGGTGCAAGGGGGTTTTGGCCTAGGTCCAGTTACTCGTTGCATGGAGATCCAATTATTGAGATGACGAGGATTGCCAAGGAAGAAAGGAATTTTTAAAATATGACAGATGTCTTGTCAGTATAACAGGGAAGCTGCCTCAAATCTGTCTCTCCGACTAACAGAGATTATGGGCTTTTAAAGGGAGGGCCAGGTGGTGGTGTAACTAACAAGGGGCTGCGTGCTTTGGGGGCAGACTGGCAGGGTGGTGAGTCTAGGTGTCAGGGAGTCTGCCTACGGGTCTCCAGAATCTCTGTTGCTTTGTCTTGCAGAAAATCCACCATTTCTGGGAAACAACTCAAAAGGTCAAGTAGTTAAGAGAGAGGATTATAAAAAAGCATATAGGGGTCACTGAAATTTGTTCATAGAGCTAGTGACGGCACTGGCCAAAGCTCGGGCACTGCTGCCAACGCCAGTGGTGGCAGAGGGCCCTGCAGCTCGCAGGTGCTAGGGCTGTGGGTTCTGCAGCAAAGTACTCCTTGCTGCTTCTGGTTCCATGGGCAGGGTGGTCCTGCAGCACCGTGGCTTCCTTTATACCTGCCCCCTGCTCTAGGATTCAAAGTTAACCCCTTCTGGGCTAGACCAAGAAACAAATATCAATTTAAAAAAAATACCCTTTTGAATTCCAAATCCCTCTCCCTCCCTCCCAAGCCAGGTCTATTCTTCTGGCCCCTTAATATTTCTCGAAGAGGCTCCTGGGTCCTGCATGCAAAGAGGCTGCCCGAACCTGGGGGTGATGGGGGTACCCACTTCCACTCCAGCTGGGACCTCCACCCGACCAGACACTCATCAACCATCACCAAAATCCCATCTCGGCACCTTGCTTTTCAAAGACTGAAAGGCGACTCTGCTACTTCCCGAGATGTCAGCTGACTTCCTGAGCACTGAGGCTGTCTGCCTCGCAGGCTTCTGGGGCCAGGTCTGCCAGGCCGAGCACCTGAGAAAGGGCCTTCTGCTGTTAGCAGGCTGTGGTGGAAGCAGGATTGTCTAGACTATCGGACATCATCATCTTTCGAACCCCAAGACAGGACCTGTAAACAGGAAGGATATGTAGAGGGACATCCAGGACACAATGCCTGCCTGTTCTTTACACACTTGTATAAAAGGAGCAGTCTCACCCGAGTCTGGCCTGAGTCTCCCATTAAGGAATCTGGGCTCTGTGTTCTTCATTGAAATATTGTCTATCAACAGATATCCTGGCCCTGCTCAACCAGGATTCGTTGCACCTCTGCTCCCAGGGCTGATGGCTCTCAACAAAATCTACTTTGGGTTAGTCTTTGTGTTTCTGTCTGCTTTCTCACGAGGCTCATTCATTCCACCTGCACAGATCAAGTGCCTGCTGTGTGCCAGGCAGAGTGGGGGAGCACAAAGAGGGCTCTGCCCAGCCCGGGGGAGCGAGGGAGGTGAAGCGTGGGGGAGATTCCAGGAGGCGGTGAAGCCTGAGCTGCTCTGTAAGCACCAAATGAGAAACAGGCAGGCAAAGAAGGGAGCAGGGGCTGGGCAGGCAGAGGGAACAGCACGGCGAGGGTTGGGAAGTCTGTTGGCCCCTTTGCTCACACTGAGTAGATCACGGGCATCCTCCATACCAAATGCCACCTGCAGAGCTCTTTGGTGGCTGCAAGCAGGGAAGCCTTAGACTGCCTGAACTATGGGAATAAAGGGCATGTTGGAATCCAATCATGTGTCCTTGAGTTGACCTAACTCTTGGACCAGATCTTAAAAGAAACCTCATGGTAGGCCGGGCATGGTGGCTCACGCCTGTAATCCTAGCACTCTGGGAGGCCGAGGTGGGTGAATCCTTTGAGCTCAGGAGTTTGAGACCAGCCTGAGCAAGAGTGAGACCCCGTCTCTACTAAAAATAGGAAGAAATTACTTGGACAGCTAAAAATATATAGAAAAAATTGGCCGGGCATGGTGGCGCATGCCTATAGTCTCAGCTACTCGGGAGGCTGAGGCAGAAGGATTGCTTGAGCCCAGGAGTTTGAGGTTGCTGTGAGCTAGGCTGACGCCACAGCACTCTAGCCCAGGCAACAGAGTGAGACTGTCTCAAAAAAAAAAAAAAAAAAAAAAAAGAAGAAGAAAAGAAACTTCATGGTAGAACTTTGGTGGTCATCTTTCTTCTTCTCTAGCTTAGCTTCCTTGGGTGGAGACCATAATGTGGAGGGCCAGGGTCCCAAATGCAATCCCTTCTGGAGCCAGTTAGCTCCCCTTCCTAGATATGCATCTTGTACAGACGTTGCACTGGTGACAAGGGGAAGGAGGAGTTGGAGTGGCCGGCCCAGGTCCACTCTGCTCCTGGCTGGAAATGCCACATCAAGTGCACAGTGATGAGCTGTTAGGTCTCCTTTCACACCTGCAATGGATATTGTTTTGTGACTATGTATTTGGGCGTAACAAAGTTTAATGCTCTTTTAATTTTTTAAAATGAACTCACTTTAGCTCATAGACCCCCAGTTTCTCTCAAGATTGGAACACTGTCTTGCAACTCAGTGTAGTTTCTTATCTTCTGGATGATGACTCAGTTGAGTTTTGGGTAATTATTGCTCTTGTCCTTCCCTTTGGCCTGAGTGACATCTGGAAAGGCTTATATAACATCACGGCAACAAGGTTGACCGTGAGTGCCTGGTCCATGGTCATCTTCCCACCTCTTTGGCCTCCACTGAGGTATAACTTGTTCTGCTTGGCCATTGAGAGCCACCCTCTTGATGTCCATATGCCACCTGTTTTGCCCCCTAGTTGTCCTAACCCAAGGTCTCTTCCAATATGCTCGTCCTTTCACTACTTCTGGGAGCTCACAGAGCTGGGGAAATCTTAGCAGCCATCACCTGCCCACGATGGGGTGTGAGGGACTCTGTGTGGTCCCTCCTTAGGGACCACACCCCCCTTAGGTCTATCTGGCTGGACAACTCCTTCAGACACTCATTCTCGTCCTTCTGCTGCCTTCTTGTTCACAGGACTTCTCCATGGGGGCTGTAGTCTCCCAGATTGATTGCTGGAAGCCAGGCAGTGGCTTCTAGATCAGAGGGTTCTTCTACTAGGGCTCGACCCAGGTTGTAGGGGCGCTGAATTTCTTCTCAGAGACCTACCATCCTTTAAACCAAGTCACAGCTGCTCTGGTCTTTCTTCTCCCACCTGCTGGTCAAAATCCACTTTTTTTTTGGAATGGAAAAAAATGTCAAGATGCCCCATCCATGTGACGATGGTGTAGATTGCTCAAAAAGCCCTCCAGGATCTTAAAATTTAAAGGCACACTTTTGGAATAAGAAATCAAAACAAATTCAGATAGCATTCCAACACTCTTGCATTGACAGCCATGGCTTTCAAGAATTTTGTCTCTACTACAAAATTATAGAAGTTTCCACAAAAGTTCCAAAGCTAGAATTCAAGCTGTTACCTCTATAGCAGCCACACCTGAGGACGGCATATATAAGACGCTCTACCTGCTGCCGCAGTAGTGGGGCAATGAGTAGAAGCAAAAAGAATAGGGAAAAAACATCCAATTCAACATCAAAATGTTACCTCATTACACATATAAAAGATGATCATTGATTTCATGAGTGAACCAACACGGCATGTTCTCCAGGAACCCCGACAAGGAGGGAAGCCAAAGGGCTTTACTCAATACACCTTGAACGAGGAAGCTTTCTTGCAAGACACTGCATAGGTTGAGTCACATTTGGTCTTGTGCAATGAAAACCAGAGGGGAACTTCCACTTGCTGGGTTTCTACAGATAGAGCTGCAACTACATCCTCTACCTCAAGCAGCAGGAAAAAACATCTAGGGTGAGTGAGGATGTGGAGAAGTGGGTGCCCACCCACCACTGGGGGAGCGAGCAGCAAAACAACCTTTGCAGAGGGTGTTCTGGCGAGAGCTGGCCACATTTCAAATATGTATGTCCTTTAATCTTTTTAAGTGGAAGTGTAACAATTTTAGGAGAATATCCTGAAAAAAATGTCAGCACGAGTAAGCAATGATATTTACAGAAAGATTTTCACAGATGATGATTCTAATAGCCAAAAAATAAAAAAAACAACCTCTTTGTATAATGCTACAAGACTGGCTGTCTCAGTCTGTTCATGCTGCTATATCAAAATACCACAGACTAGGCGATTTATAAATAATAGATCTTTATTTCTTACAGTCCAAGATCAAGGTGCCGGCACGAGGGCTGCTCTCGGTTTCCAAGATGGCGCCACGTTGCTTGGCGTAAGTCAGAAGGGCACAAAGGGCTAGACGGCTCCCTTGGACTGCTTCCATAAGGTCATTAATCCCATTTATGAAGGCTTCTCGGTGTTGGCTTAATCACCTCCTAAAGGACCCACTGCTTAATGCTATCACATTGGTGAGTTTCAACATACGAGTTTCAGAAGCACACAGACATTCAAACCTTGACACTAGTGAAATAAATGATGGTATTATCTGAACTATGAAATGCCATGCAGTCATTAAAAAGGATGAGTAGATCTGGCTGGGTGCAGTGGCTCATGCCTGTAATCCTAGCACTCTGGGAGGCTGAGGCAGGAGGATCCCTTTAGGTCAGGAGTTCAAGACCAGCCTGAGCAAGAGCAAGACCCTATCTCTACTAAAAATTTAAAAAATTAGCCAAGTGTGGTCATGTGCACCTGTAGCTACTTGGGAGGCTGAGGCAGGAGGATCGCTTGAGCCCAGGAGTGTGAGGTTGCAGTGAACTATGATCACACCACTGCCCTTTAGACTGGGTGACAGAGCAAGAAACTGTATTTTAAAAAAAGTGCGTTTATCAGATTGACTGATGAGGAGCCAAAAAATGCATTTAATACACCTAACCTACCAAATATCATAGCTCTTAGCCTAGCCTAGCCTACCTTAAACATGTTCAGAACACTTACATTAGCCTGCAGTCGGGCAAAGTCATCTAACACCTAATAAATTGTTGATTGTATCATGTAATTTATTGAAGACTATACTGAGAGTGAAAAACAGAATGGTTGTATGGGTATGCGAAGCATGTTTTTTACTGAATGCATCAGGGACCATCTGTATGTGGAAAATGCAAAGAGAACAAACGTGAGCTCGGCAAGAGCATCAGTGACCTTCAGGAGAAGTTTCAGGAAGGTGGTAGACATGAGAGCTGACTTGCCTGATAAGGGGAATGCGTGTGGGGCTGGAGGCTGTGGACTTCGTTTGAAATGCTAACAATAGCGACAAGGGAAGTAGTGTGGTGGCTGGGAGGCAGTGGGATCACGGAAAGTGTGGAGACTCCTGTTCACTCCTGCAGGCAGAGCATAAAAAGGGCAAAAGCTCTGAGCACCCGGGAGGGGAGAAGCACAGCCCTGGGGAGGGACAGCTAGGGAAAGTGGCATGGTGAGTGGGAAGCGGGATACACAAGAGTGGCTTAGATTTTGCCATCCCTCTTGCATGGCAGGGAGTAAGCAAGTGATTGAAACTCTTAAGGCCTCAGTTTCCCGTCTGCAGAATGAGGGGCTTTGACCAAAGTCCCCAAACAAATAAATCAACACACCACCTAACCCTGATGCTCCAATTCAGGCCACTGCTGTGGTGAACAGCAAATGCCCAGATATCGATCCCCTAAGCCTTGGGGCTGCAGAGGGGAGGTGTCCCAAAGCAGATACAGTCCTCAGCCCCATGGCCTCCGGCCCCAGCAACCTCTTCAATTGATTTGCCCAGGAGTGGCTGCCGGGCCAGAGGTGACAGGAGCACAGACATTGTCATTTCCTATGTCTCAAGTCCTGAAAAGGTTGAGAATCACTGCATGCGACATGCGAGGCTTCGGGTATGCGATTTGGGGCATGCAGGGCACGCGGCAGCTTCCTTTCAAACGTCACCCAAGCCCCCTCTCCATTCCAGTTACACTATTTTGTTCTCAGAACACAGCTGCCTTGCACCAGGGTTACTCAGCGCAACTCTCAGATGTCCTTTCCAAAGGCTGGAAGGCCTCAACTCAGGAGGTGGCATCTAGGGTTACGGGTTGAGCGTCCCTAATCCGAAAACCTGAAACTTTCTGCATGCCAACAGGATGCTCAAAGGAAACGCTCATTGAAGCATTTGCGATTTCAGATTTTTGGATTAGGAATACTGAACCAGTAAGTATATAACACAAATATTCTAAAATCCAAAAAAAATCTGAGAGCTGAAGCACTTCTGGTCCCAAGCATTTCAGATAAGGGCTACTCAACCTGTATTTGCATAGACTCTGGGTGACAGCTCAGGTCCTATTGTTGAATGGGTAGTTAACGTCACATGAAATGGTGCTCGTTTCTGTACGGAGGTGACAGTGCCAAACCACCTCTCCCCTCTAACGTTGGAAAAACAACGAGAACGTGTATTAATGAGGGCAGCAGCTTCCAAACTGATATCTGCGGAAATCCTGAATTCCTCAGTGATGTTTTGGTTGGGGAAGAACCTCTACAACGGTTGTGATTCTAGCTTCATTTTTAAAATTTATATTTTAAACCTGCTCTGAAAACTCAACATTAAAAACAGTAATAACACAACCTGCATCCTCAAATGTGCTGTAGGGGCAAACATAAGATGTTGGGGCCCTTTGGTTTTGTTAGCTTTTCCTGCCAGGGCCGTTCACATCCATGTAGACTTCAGGAGAGTCTCTTGTCACCTCTGTTTAAATGAAGAGTATCTGCAATCAGTATAGGGCTGTTTAAAACAAAACACAAACTACTTGCAAATTCTTAGCTGGATTCATCAAGACTTCTCTATTCTATGCAACCAAAGCAAAACACACAAATAAATTGGATGCTGGGGTTGACACACCTAAATTTTCATCCTTAAAATCCTTTCTGTTTACTGAAATAGTTTGTGTTCTCACTGATTTGCTTTGGAAAATATTTGAACTCATAAAATACATTAATAAAATACTTTTGTTTTGGATAGTGGGCATGCCATGTAAAATTTGTCTGATATATTTGAAAACTACTCATGCAGTACAAAGAGGTGGCGTGAGATTTGAGCCCAGTCCTGGCTCGGCCCCTTACTAGCCATATAGCCTTGGGCACGTCACTTACCCTCTCTGAGTTTCCAGGTCCTATCCCCAAAGAGGAGCTACTTAACAGGCACTGCAATCTGATGAGACGTCATACGGTATCCAGGACACAGTAAATACTCAGTAAGTTGTTCCCTTGTTCTTCCCACTCCGTCCCTACAGCCCCCCACTCCCATGTACAGGTAGCATTGAATCGCCCAGACCTTCTCATGACCAAAGATATTACATGCAGGCCAGACGGCAGCTAGGCTCTGCAGTGAAAGCCCAGGGCTAAATCACCTGGGACCTTAACTGCCTTCAGCACCCTCCTCTGATGGCCCAGCTAGCCAGCCGCAGAGCAGACACTTGGGATCCATTAAGAGCTGCTCAACGGATGTGACAGGCACAGGTGTGGGGTTGTGGGGGGCTCTCTGTGTGTGAACCGATGTTTTCTTCATGTAGCACGGGTTGTTCTTCCATTTGCCTGCAAAAGCTCTTCAGTGGTTGCTCTAGTCGGCCCAATCACAGTGCTTTATTTTGTGAAGAACCCCGTGGAATGTGGTCTCTTTGGCAGCCTGCAGGCTTCCCCTCTCCCAGGGAAGCGCCTTCCTTTTCTGTCAGCACAAAGCAACCCGGAGGAAGCAGCTAGGGTTTCTTGCCCCTGTTTTGCCTGGGACCCCTAAAAGTTGCAGCCCACTTTGCAAGTACTTTTATTGGCCCCGGAAGTAGAGGGAAATTCGTTGAGAAACTTTGTTCATTTCTCATTTGTTGAAAAATTACCCCATCCAGAAGGAGGCACAACAATTGTGCAGATTCCCTTTGAGGACTGAGCAGAAGCTACCAGAACCCTCAGATGAAGTGAGAAACATTCCTAGGGGACAAAGCATTTGACACTATTTTTATTTTAACGTCACACAGTGCCCCACATTCTCTGAATCAATATCCCCAAAGAGGATCAGAAGAGCCAGATAGGAACTTTCCAGCTGATTACAGGGATTCGGCTGATTAGATCTTGGGAAAGGTCTAATCATCTTTGAAAGGCAACTGTAAAGTCATCCAAACAGCTTGTGAACCTTGTGCTTCCCAGTCAGCACTGCCTATCCCAGGATAATCCTGCTTAGTTTTTTGGGCATTGTAGGTTTTAAAAAAAAGGGAAAGGAAAATTAAAAAAAAAGAAAGAAAAAGGAGTACAGGCAAGAATTCTGTCCCCGACAGGAGCAGCTAGCTCAAGAGCCTGGCCTGTGGACACCAGACACCATACCTAAAGAATTTTTTTGGAAGAGAGCCTTGGCAAGCCTTCTAATTTGCATTCAGAGGAAACGTGCCCTATTTTCCACAACAGGCAGCCTGGCCCATGCTACCGGGAGGGAGGAGGCTCTCTTCTCGGCGTCTGCAGGTTTGTCTGTGAATGCTACGGAAACAGCAGCTGCCAGGGCACGGGGAATACAGCTTGGAGAGTCCTAAAACTCTTGAGTAAGCTGGATATCACACTCATGACCTAAAAAGGCAAAGGCAGATACTCTGATGCCTGCTGCGGATGCAGCCTGCACACGGCAGCAGGAAGTGTTGCCACTGAGCCATTTATTAAAGAGTCAGCCCAGTCAGGCCAGCCACGGGCTCCAGCTGGCATGTGATAACCAACACATTGCACACTGCCTGTGGCTTGCAGAGCATGTGCAGATAACCTGGTCTTGTGTGACCTTCACAGCCCTGTTCATTGTAATCTCCTTTTACAAATATTGAAAACTGGGGCTCGCAGGATCAATGACTCGCCCAATGTCAAAGTGCCAGAACCAGACCTGCAGACCAGGATTTCTTTAGACATTTCCAATCCCAGGCTGCTTTCATTTCAAATGGGCACATTCTTCATGTCCCACTGCTCACCAGCTCCTTCCCACCTGCTCACGCAGGTGAGAAGGAAGAGAACTGGTAGGTAAGTCATCTTACACTGCCCTTCTAGGTGGGTTCCGCAGAAGTGAGAAGTATTTCTTTCTCATTAGATCCATCCCTGGCCGCCCTAATCGTGGGGAGCTGGTGAAAACGAAGAATGGAAACTAGGTAATGATCCCGCGGCCACACCAATGGAAATGCTGGAACAGATTTTCCACTGTTGAAAGGAACATCAGACTTCCCTGAAAGTTTTCATTGCAAAATGCCCACCCAGTTATTAAGGAAACAGGATTAACTTACTGCGTACGGGAGAGAAATCACTTGGCAGTCACAGGGCAAAGCAGGCTGTGACTGCAGGAAGGGTAGAGAAGGCAGAGTCAATAGGACAGAGAATCAGAGAGCAAGAAGGGTTCCAAATCAGCAGCAGAACACTGTATACACATTTACAGAGGTTCCCACCGCAGCTGGACGGCGCTGACCACCTTCTGTCGCCGTGCGCGGCTTCCTGAGACTGTCAGGGAAGGGGCAGCGCTGGGAGGGGAGCCCGAGGTTCATGGGCTTGCTAATTCTTTCCTATAGTCCGCTCTGTTTTCTGTCAGCAGTAAGGAAATACATTCTAGCAAATGACATCCAGTAATGCTTTAATTAACTGCAGTACTTTATGCTCCAATATGCACCAAGAAATCACTTCCAGATGGGGAAAAATGAAAGATATTTACACAAAAAAGCAATCCCTTTATTTTTAGGAAATTTATATCTCCCATGGGTATGGAACGTTGAGGGTCCAAGAGGCTATCTATTTTGATAACTGCTAGAATGAGACTGGAAACTTTTATTTAATATATAAAATGCAATAGTATTCTTTAAGGATGCCAGTTTTTCATGTGTCTGTGTTTCCAAGGCTATTGCTTAAAAGGCCCGATGCAGTTCTAACTATTTTATTTTTAGGAATCCGACTTGGAGTAGACAAGAAGTGTGAAACACTTGCCTTTACCCTCCAGCAAGCCAGTTATTTTGAGAGTTCTCTTCCTAGGGAGGGGAATTACATTGCCAGCTGTGCACTCTTGGCATTTCCCCAGCATTCTATAAACAGGGAACCAGGTTTCCTGGCCCAGCAGCCATTCAGGATGGGCCAGTGTAACATCCCCCGCATCAGGCAGCAGCCTCGGACCTGTTCACTCGCCCCTCATACCTGTCACGCTGGTCTCGGCTTGTCTGCTCTCAACCGTGTTGAATCTGCGTGGAGGAGCCACCCTCAAAATGAGAAATCAGGCACCTTTTGTGGGTGGTGGGCTGAGCCCTGGATACTGATCCTTTGTTCTTCAAGAGTGAGAGAAGTGACGAGAGTTAGCATCAATCCCAGAACTGAACTTGCCGGTCAAAACACCCTGTGCATTGTGGCTCCTGTTTCACTGTTACAGTTCAAACGGAATTTTCTCCAGCCTGGGCACCTCTAAGCCAGCTATCAGAGAAGTCTGCCCATAATAAGAGCACTAGTGAATTCTTTATTGATTGCAAATTACAATATTTATTTCAACCACAAAGTGACTTCAAAGTTGTTTTTGTTTTCTGGTTCTTAAAGGGGCTCGAGAAAGTGGAGGGAAGAAATGGGCACAGTAAGTTTAGCTGAATCACGGAGCTATTAGCTTCTGCTTTTATCATGGATGTTCCTTTTATGAATTATTTTGAATAACATATAAAACAAGGTAAAACAAGGCTTCTGCTTGGGATTTGGTCAAATCAAGAAGAATCCTAAACAGTATGGGTAGGGCCTCATCCCTGACATGGTCACCACCATCAACATGAGTTTAAGATGGCAGCTGCTAACTCTCAGCAAAGCATGCGTACCACGCTGGTACCAGCGCGGGTGCATGGTAGTTACTTTGCTTAGAGAACTTGCTTACATTTATACAAATGTACCACAGGGACCCTTCAATACAGCAAATTTCTCTCCACTGCAATGGTTCTTAGCAAGGAGTAAACATTATAATCACCTATGGACCTTTGAACCTATATGCCAGGCCCCACTGCAGACTTCCTGACTCAAAGTCTCCAGGCATCTGTATTTCTTAAAAGGGTCCCAGGCGATTCAGAGGCACATCCCCAGTGGAGAAGCATGCTCTGTATGTACAGGATGCGCATACAGTATTCAGCCCCATCAACGAGACAGTTAATGTAACTCCTACTGACATCTGTTGGCTCCTTGGGGATTACTGACAATGTAATAAATCAAGAAAGCAACTTCCCTGGCTGTGACCACCAAGCGTGGAAAACAGCAGCTTGACATCTCAATGCCGTTATGGAGATGTCCAGAACTTGGCTCCTCACGAATGAAGCGAGAAGTGTGGATTTGTAAACACCGAGAGTGACAAGAACCAGGTGCCGGAGTCCATTGGCTTTCCCAGCTCCCCTAGGTCGACGCAGCTGGTAGAGTCGGCTGCATTGTCTGGAGATGGGTCACTGCCCTTCTCTGCAGTTAGTGAAGGCTCTGGAACCTCGCCAGGGCACCGCGACAGCCAGGCAGGACCCACCTGCCGAGCTCCAGGTGCCCTCCCTGCCCCTCCTGCCCCTCCTGCCCCTCCTGCTCTTGGCTTATTAATAGGATCTTTTCCTAATGGAGCTCAGCTCAAGGTCATGCCTCTGTCTTCCACCCCTTATTTTCTTTTCAGTGTTCTCAAATTTGAGATGCCCAATACACGAGGGTCGTACTGACCAGCAAGAATAGGCTGGAAACTGTTGAAGAAACAAGGCCTAGGATCGAAGCTGGGACTGCCAGACAGAGCCGGGCAGGCAGCTGATGGAGTGGGCAGGGAGCACTGCGCGGTGGTGCTGCTGGAAAACCGAGGTGGGGAGGACCAAGCAATGTTTCTGGGCAGATTTTCAAACCTTAAAGTTTCCTACTGGATGGCTGCCACAAGTTTTAAAGATTTTTAGGAAACTTCCTCTGTCCAGAAAACTCCTTTCTGAGAGCTACCTGATATCCCAATTTTATCCTAAGCCTGTTATGAGCCTTCTCTGTAGAGAGCTCTACCTTCCTCCTCAGCGCCCCCCACCTGGCCAACAAATATTAATATTATTCTTGAACAACAGCTGACACCAACACTGGTTAGCTTGCGGTTGTGGTCCTGGTTCACTGAGGCTTGGTTTCAAGTGAACCAAGCGCATCAGGGCAACTACCTGACATGTTGCCTGTTTTCTGAGTGCAGGATGATGCAGGATGACCGAAGCAGTTCTCTGCGGCGATTCTCTTCTGCGCGCTCTGCCACCGAGAACCAGCGGTGGACAGGAAGGGCAGGCCAGGGACAGGCTGCATGCTGGGCGGTGCCGGGTTCTCAGCCTGGTGTGTAAGGTCAACATTCTGTTCCTCAGGTCTCCATGGACCGAGGTTCTTTCTCATTAGGAACACATATCTCATATCCCCATGAACATGTACGTTCACAGGAACATATATCTCATATGTCACCTGGCACGGCACGTTTGTTGTTTCAGATGACTCTGGAAAGAACTCTGGATTTGAAAATGAACGGACAGAAAGGGGTTAGAAGGGTACAGGCCTCCTGGGTTTTCCCATAGCTTCATCTCAGGAGAAAGCCTAAGGAATGTTTTCCGAGAGAACTTTCTGGTTTCCCTGTACAGAAGGCAACCCCTTCTACATTAATTAGGAGCAGAATGGAAATAAAGAAATGGAGAAAATAATTTGCTCACATACCCCAGTGAGTGTGCCCAGCAGAACCATCTCTCCAAGTCACATCTGGGTCTGCCCCGCACCCAGGTCAGGAGCCCCACGGCAGTAGGACACTTGCTTCCAAGGCCTGGCACATGTCACCCTCTGGGGTGAGAGAGACTGAGGGCATCTCTCCTTTAGAGATTACTGAGAAACGGGGAGAACACAGAGATAACCTGACCAAGGCATGGAAAGTACCAGAAACAAAATACGTACTAGGAAACTGGGATTTACATGGAAAAGTATGCACACGTCCATTGCCTGCAGAAACAAAGGCTGGTTTGCCACCTGTAATCTGCCACTTCATTAACTCAGGCCCTAGAACCAAACGCAGGAGGAAAACTCAGCATTCTGGCTGGAGAGGTGACCTCAACAGCAGCAGCAGGATGAAGGGGTGGGATCCAGACCTCCTCATCCAAGCTGCCTGGGCAGGTGTGCAACAGGGAATGGGGCCTACGTGTCAGAGGGTATGACCGCCGTGCTGAGGCTGCATGAGCCGCTGACAATCCCCAGCCAAGAGCAGCCCGGAACACAGGGACCTTCACACTACTGCCTCTCTTTCAGGAATCAGACATAATCTAAATTGCCTTAGTATAACCTGGCCCTTACTCAGCGTCTCCAATTTGGACAGGAATTAAGACAGGGCATGGGAGAGACTCATTAACAACCCAAATGTTCCAGAAAGCTTCAACATTGACAATCTGAGAGTTCCGGGGAGCACAGGAGAGCTTGGGGGGCCTTCCAGGGAACTGGGTACTGAGGGTCATCGGCCAGGGAAAAAAAAGTGCTCCAAATGCTCCTACAGTCTCTTTTTAATTAGTTTCTCGAGTTTGCGGATGCGAGATGACTCCTGTTCCGGTGTTGGGGCCATCAGGGACAGTGAGCTGGAGCCTTCTGCCCCCGAGGGCGGGGCGGGGAGCCTCTGGCGCAGGAGCTCCAGCATGCTGCTCTGCTCGCTGCGCTTCAGCCCCTGCGGGAGACAGAAAGGAGGGTGGTCATGGTCCGGCCCGAGTGGCCGGGAAGGGAAAGCACAGTGTCTGGGTATGCTCAGAGCTGAGGCTCTCAAAACAGCACAATTTTCCTGAGCATAGTAGGCTGAGAATTAACACCTTCTTTAGGAAAATTACCAGCCCTGGGTAGCACCCGAGGAGAACAGCAGAGGAAGGAAGAAAGGTAATAGGATAGGAGACAAGGGGTTTTGAGACAAAAGGACAGGGAAAGATGGGGGAAGGAAAACCCCCACCCTTCATGCCACTCCCTGCACCCCATCCTCTGCAGAGCAGTGGTTCTCGGGGGCCTGAGGTCTTATCAGAATTCTGAAGTTCAGACGCCCAGGACCATCCTCCTCAAAAGGGCTTCTCGATTCTGGTTCTTGGTGTGCGGCCAGACATGTACATTTTGATTTCGAACTCCTGACCATGAGCGATCCTCCTGCCTTGGCCTCCCAGAGTGCTAGGATTACAGGTGTGAGCCACCACACCCGGCCAGACATGTGCATTTTGAGAGAGTCTCCAGGAACCTATGACCCACCTCCAGTTTAGAACCACTGAGTGTGAGAAGGATGAGCAGGTGTGGACAAGACAAGACACTGGGCTAACCTTCATGTCCAGTATCTTCTGGAAGGTTTCTGTGTTGCAGTCTGTGAGGAGTTTGATGTAGTTGTCAACAAACACCACCAACGGTTCATGAGGGGCCATCACTACCTGCCGAGGGAGGAGACGAGAGTAGGTCTCAAGGAGAAAGAACTCAAAGCTGGGGGCACGGTCACCTCTCCTCACTCCAGCCAAGCACAGAATGGATTCTGCAAGAGTCCCTCAAGCAGCAGCAACCAGAACCTCAGAAATGCCCTGATGGCCTATTTTGTCTTCACGTTCAATGAGAGCATGTTTCCTGAATTGGCTGAATCATAAATATCACCTGGATTTCTTTTTAAAGCACAGATACCTGTGGCCCTCCTCTAAAGATTATAACTCAGTAGGCCTGGCTGGGGTCCCATGTGATTTTTGAAATATTAGGACCAACCTATTGGGTACAATATACACTGTTCTGGTGATGGGTACACTGAAAGCCCTCACTTCAATTCATCCATGTAACAAAAAACACTTGTACCTCTTAAACCTACTGAAATAAAACTAACTAACTAAATATTAGGACCATTTGGGAAACACTATGTTGGAGGGTCTCCTGTCTGAGACATTTCAGGGTATGTGGTACCTCGTTTCTGTCTTGATATGTCCTTACTCCTGAGACATGGAAAGCAGAAGGAACTGATATAAGTGGATTTTCTCAAAACCAAACATACCAAAGCAGCTTATTTTGAAGACTTAAAAAATCTTGAGCTCCATTTAACTACATTTCTTTAAAGTATCAATTGATATACAAACAGAAGGAAAGGAATGGCACCACAGTCCTCAAATTCATTTCCATTTGGTTTTGGAATGCAGTATCTGATCTTCTTCCCCCAGGAGACTGATTTTGTTTTGAATTCCTGATAATGTACCAAAGAGTGGCACGGGTAGTTCACTCAGGAATCCTCTGCGATAATTCCCAAACTGCATGCTCTCTTCCCCCATGAGTGAGCCAGGGAAGAAAAAGACTAGGCTGCTTCCGATGTCCTCAGGCCATAAACTAAGGTCTATGCAGTGCCCTCACCTGGTCCCTCCTGATGGAGCCTGAGGTCCCATGGCTACTTTCTACTCTTGCCATCATCTGAGTCATTCTGTTTGGGAAACAGGCCTGAAGCGCCTACAGGCCCTGGCCTTCTAAGACACATCACGACGGTACCATTTGTTCTCTGGCTGTCACCCCTCTTCCAAATACGCCCCTCGCTTCTCAACAAGAACAGGTGGAAATCAGATGCAGATGCTCAAGGCTTCAGACATTCATCACCCGGAGTACAATATTTTGTTAAATGAAGCTTTAAAAAACCCATTTGCTGATTAGATTTAGTTACTACAACATCTGTTCAGAGTTCATTGAAAGCCGCAGAGCACAGAGAGCCAAAAAGGCTCATGTGGAAGGGAGGAGGGGATGGCTGGGCCTGAAATCCATGCGGAGAAGCAGAGGGACCCCTGACTTACCCGCTGATTCACAGCGACAACATCACCTAACTTCCAGTCTTGGCCAAGTCGTTTTACAAGATGATCCCATGACGACAAAAAATTCATTTGTCGGAAAAAACCAATCCCCATGTAACTGGCCACTGACTATCCACAGTACCTGATGAGGCCAAAATTCAGTCCAGCCAAAATGTGGACAATCCTTTGGGCGTTATGGAGATAGGCCCCACCCTGTGCTTTCACAACCAAAACTCCTTGGAATAAGTGATCAAATAAATAAGCAGCCCCTTCTATCATATTCCCCGAGAAAGACATGTCATCACCTTAAGGATCATCTCAGCCCGGGTCATGCCTTTCACAACGATCTTAGTGTAACTGGCGGGTGCCTTCCTCACCACCTGAGAGCCGATGGAGGGGAGATCGAGCAGGACCATCTTCAGGGAGTGGGTGTCCAGCAGCAGCTGTGGGAGCGAAGCAGAGCGTTACTGGCCGCTTCACAGGGGCCCAGCACCTTGAATGACATTTTCCTGATTATACAAGTAATACATTCTTGTTGCAGAAAATTTGGAAAATAAACGGAAATATAAAAGAAAAAAACATTATTTATAATTCCCATTACCTAGGAAAAACAACATCAAGAAGCCACAGGGTTTTTTTTTTTTTTTGAGACAGGGTCTCGCTCTGTCACCCAAGCTGGAGGGCAATGGTGCAATCACAGCTCACTGCAACCTCAAACTCCTGGGCTTGAGCGATCCTCTCGCCTCAGCTTCATGAAATCTGGGATT
Source organism: Lepilemur ruficaudatus (assembly GCA_963574885.1). Lineage (NCBI taxonomy): Eukaryota > Metazoa > Chordata > Mammalia > Primates > Lepilemuridae > Lepilemur > Lepilemur ruficaudatus. The sequence goes on from CAUYRT010002447.1 coordinate 38,174, forward strand.
ACAGGCATGTGAGCCACCACACCCGGCCAAGAAATGACAGTTTAATGTGGTATAATTCCTGCTAGTCTGTGTGTGTGTGTGTATATAAAACTAAATCAGAATTATATTTTACGTATATGCAGTTTTATAACCTGGTTTCCCCACTTACTATATGAAGTTTTTGTATTCTATTTGTCTATTTTGGCAGTCTCAAAAAAAGGTCATGATTGTTTTTCTTTTCAGTCAATGCACTCTAGCCTGGGCAGCAGAGTGAGACCCCCATCTTTAAAAAAAAAAATTGGCCAGGTGCGGTGGCTCACCTGTAATCCTAGCACTCTGAGAGGCCTAGGCAGGAGGATCACTCAAGGTCAGGAGTTTGAAACCAGCCTGAGCAAGAGTGAGACCCTGTCTCTACTAAAATTAGAAGAAACTACTTGGCCAACTAAAAATATATATATATAGAAAAACTCAGCCGGGCATAGTGGCACATGACTGTAGTCCCAGCTACTCAGGAGGCTGAGGCAGGAGGATCGCTTGAGCCCAGGAGTTTGAGGTTGCTGTGAGCTAGGCTGACACCACAGCACTCTAGCCAGGGCAAAAAAAAATTTTTTTAATGGTTGTACAGTACTCTTTGGGGAGGGTGTGTTTGTGTAAACTTTTTTTTTTTTTTTTAAGATCTTTCCAAATGGAATGCACCTATTCACACATCTGCCAGCAGTGCAAAGTGCACCCTCACCAGCACTGAAAACTGCCATGAAATCTTTCTTATTTATTAGGCAAAAAATGGTAACTTATTATTACTGTATTTTGAATTTCTCTGGATGCTAGTGAGAATGTAGGAGATTTAACCAAATTTAAACACTGTATCTTGGCAACAATCCACCTTTTCCTGTTTGTTTTGGTTCTCTTGGAAGCCAACTACCTAGAAGAATATCAACTTTCCTGACTGGCAGGAACGATGCTGTTGCATCACATTTGGTGTTCATGAGGCCCTGCCCTGGAGGTTATTTATTGTTCCCAGTTTATAGATGAGAAAACCAAAGTTCCAGAGGTTTAGTAACGCACTAAACTCATCTCAGGTGACGGATGGGGTTAGGTGATGAGGTGGTCAGGAAGCTGTAATTCCATTTCCTGCTGCCCAGGTAAATGCCCCTGGGCAGTGTGGACTCAGAGCTCACACTGACTCCTAATGACTCCTATTACGGCTGCTGTTCTTGGCAACCAGGTGGCATAGAAAACGAAGTCAGAATTATATTGTATCTATACGCAGTTTTATAACCTGGGTTTAAAGCCAGAAGGGTAACTCTGGCGTGTTTAGGAGAATAGAATCACACTGCCACTAACCAGACAAGGCAGCAGTGGGGTGACAGTTCCTGCCGCCACTACTAAACTCCAATGATAATGATCAGTCTTCAGTTTAGGACAAGGTCTGTGGCTCCTCTTGGAAGGCCTTGCATAATTATATTAGGCAGGCAGGAAAGGAATCCCTTCAGGTCTACGACACTCCGCATCCTCCGATTTTCCGCTTATTTTGCTTTGGACAGGACAATTAATGGCTATGGATAAACTAATTAATGAGAGACTATTCATGGTTATGGTGATTATAATTTTGAAAATTGCATAAAAATTGGGGGAAGACAACGTTTTATTGGAGTGACTTAGATGGAAATGTTACTCTCAAGAAGTGGCAAGAAATGACACTCAGGATAGAGTAATTTTATGCAGTCATGTGGCTTAGTCAAAGGCCTAAACTGTGCAGGTCATTCGACTGCATTCCAGCAAAGTGCCAGGGCATTTTGGACCTTTCTAGATTTCCAGAGATGAAAATTCTTACTACCCTTGTGTCTGCATTTTGAAAAGGCTTACAGAGAAGCACACACAACCATCCAGGGCAGAGAACGGCAGAGACTGCCCGAGGCCCACATGAAGAGCCCAGTGTCAGCACTTCCCAGAGCCCCAGTGGAAAGGACTACTGCTTTCTCAGAGGGAACATAGTACATGCCTCTAAGGAATAAGTATGCTCAGTTCCAGGTGGATTAAAATCCTAGATATAAAAAGAAAAACTTTAAAACTTTCAGAAGAAAATACAGAGATTATTTTTCTTGCTTATGGGTGGAGAAGAATGTCAAACACGGGAGAGGTTGAAAAATCTACTACCCTAAAATGAAAGACGTCTATATCAGAAGACACAAGCAAAGCAAAAGATAAGACACAAATTAGGAGAGGACATGCGCAATATTGCCAAAGGAATGATGTTCAGAACCCATAAAGATTCCTATAGATCAGTAAGAAAACCATCGACTATCCTAATAAGGACAACAAGGGGGCAGAGGAAAACTCAAATGCCCAAAAGGCATGTGAAACGATACTTAACCTTATTAGCAATTGGAAAATGCAAATTAAAACCACAAACATATGCGATTTTATACCCATCAGATAGACAAAGGTAAAAAGGTTGATGATCAAGTGTTGGTATATATTATGGCACTGAAATTCACAATCATGGTGAAAGTATAAATTAGTTTAAGTACTTTGGGGGAAATTCAGTAATATTTTCATATTTTCTTTCTTTCTTTCTTTTTTTCTTTGAGACAAGAGTCTCACTCTGTTGCCCCTGGTAGGGTGCACTGGTGTCATCACAGCTTGCAGCAACCTCAAACTCCTAGGCTCTAGTGATCCTCCTGCCTCAGCCTCCCAAGTAGCTGTAACTACAGGCACAGGCTACCAGACCTGGCTAATTTTTTCTATTTTTGGTAGGAGATGAGGTCTCGCTCTTGCTTAGGCTGGTCTTGAACTCCTGACCTCAAGGGATCCTCCCACTTTGGCCTTCCAGAGTGCTATTACAGATGTGAACCACCACGCCCAGCCTCAGTAATATTTTTTTAATTGAAGATGCATATAATCCATAACACAGCATTTATATTTACATCCTTTAGAGAAGTTCTTGCCCATGTAAAAAAAAAACGTTTCCTGCATCCATCCACTGTTCGTAAAAGATATGAAACAACCTAAAAACCCATCGACAGGAGAATGAATAAACAAATGGCGGCATATTCATGCAATGGAATATAATACTGAAGTTACGATGAATGAATGCAACAACATATATTAACATGGACAAATGTCAAAAAACGTAAGTTGGGCAAAAAAAGCAAGTGGGGAAATGATATATATAATAGCATTTACATAAAGTTTAAAATATGTAAAACAACATCACATATTATTTGTGAATATATACACATATAACATATTAAAACACATATGGGAATAATCAAAATCAAAATCAGGACAGTGTTTACCTTTGGGAAGAGAGGAAGGGGTGGGCAGGGTAGGGTCACGGGGGGGGGGGCTTCAGCAATAACTGTAATGATTTACTTTACATAAAAATGATCTAAAGCAAATGTGGGGAACATTACAAATTTTACTGAGCCGAGTGGTGAGCTGGTGTTCTGTATATTACTTTCTACACTTTTTAATATTTTGGAAATTTATTTTTAAAGTATGCCATTTGAGGACTGGCAAGGATTCAGCCTTTGTCTTCCATGTAGCAAATTTTGAGAGCCTTGTCAAAATTAAAGCCATGTCTTAGCTAGGCAGAAAAAAAACAAAAAACCAATGAATATGCTTTAAAACATATGGGGATACTTCCTACTTTTTCTATATTTTCTACTTCCCAGAGATATATTATACGCATAAATAATTATACAGTCTTAAGCAACAGGAAGAGTTTTGAATGAACCAGATACAGTTCTCTTTTGTCTCCCATATCCAGGGTGATATGACACTTTCATTCCTTGGCCAGTCACAATAAAATTCTGTCTTTACCAGACTGCTGAAGAGATGAAAACCTTGGTTTCAGGTTTTACATAAAGCAGTGCAGTCAGAAAAGGCAGGAACTAGTCTGACAGATTTAGCAGCTGTTTGTAATAAGGGAAGATAAAAGGTCCCATTTATCATGAAAATCTGCTAGTTTTCACCTTTGAAAATAGCTAATGGTTCATCTCCTTAGGCAGGAAGCCTCGGGCAAGAGGTGGCCACTGCCAAATTTGTTTGCACCTCAGAGATAATTTTTAGGGTAGTGTGGGCTGGCTGATGGTGACAGGCTATTGAGCTGTAAGGGTGGCCAGCGTGCTGTGCCTGTGGAGTTCCATCACCCAGCAACAGAAACCACTGAGGGAGACACTTTACTTCTTAGAGAGCCTCCTACGATTCTTGGGGGACACCTGGCTATGAGTAGTGATGAGAATCCTGAGTAGATGAGATAAAGGAACACACTCCTTGAAGGCAAGGAACCATATATGTGCTGCCATATATGTGAACAAAGCCATGTAAGTGAATCATTTTGTTCCAACCATATAAAATTCTTCAATGATGTGGTACAAAAAAGGACAGTTCAACATATCAAGGATGAATGGACCAAGGTCACAGCATGTGCTGTTTCTTTTTTCTTTCTTTTAAATTTAGGTATAATTTTCACACAGTGAGGTACACGAAGTATACAGCTGGATACACTGTTACACATGTGCACACCCTATTGCCTAACTGAAGATACAGGACATTTCTGGCATCCCAGAAACGCTATCTTCCAGTCAATGTTCTCCTTTCCTCCCCAACAAAGGTAAACACTCTTCTGCTCTCTATCACCATAGGTGAGTTTGCTGCTCACAAAGCTGTTATGAACATTCTCTACATGTCTTTGGTGGTCATAAGCCCTCCTTTCTCTAGGGTGGAAGCTGCTCAGAGTCGAATCGCTGGATAATGCAGTACGCATATGTCTGTCAAACAGTTTTCCAATGTGGTTGTACCAAATTCCATTCCTACCAGCACATACAAAATTCCAGTTGCCCTACATCCTCACCAACACTTGGTGTCATCACTTTTTAATTTTAGCTAGCCTGATACCATTGTGATTTTAGTTTACATTTCCATGTTTATTGGCTTTTTGAATAGCCGTTTTTTGAAGTGCCTGTTCACATCTTTTGCTGTTTTTCTGTTGATCATCTTTTTCTAATTGCTTTGTTAGAAGTTTTTAAAAATACGTATTTAGAATATGAATACTTTATTGGTTATATGTAATACAAATATTGTCTCCTACCCGTGGCTTACTTTTTAACTCTCTAAATGGTGTCTCTGGATGGAAAGAAGTTCTTAATTTTAAGTACTCCAAAAGCTAATCCATTACTCTACACACTTGCCAGTAAAAAAACAAAAACAAAATCAAAAAAACAAAAGCTAATCTTTTATGATTAATACTTCTAATGTTTTATTTAAGGAATCTTTGCCTACCCCAAGGTCATAAAGATATTCTCTTATGTTATCTTCTAGAAGCTTTATTGTCTTATCCTTTACTTCTAGAGGCATAATTCATCTGGAATTCATTTTGTAAAATTCGAGATATAATTCATATACCATAAAATTTACTCTTTAAAAGTATACATTTCAGTGGTTTTTTAATATATTCACAAGATTGTGAACGTGACGTTTCCAGAACATTATCTAGTTCAGAACATTTCATCATCTGACAAAGAAATCCTGTACCCGTCAGCAGTCACTTCCCATTTCCTCCTCCCCCCTAGCCTTTGCCAACCACGAATCTACTTTCTGTTTTATGGATTTGCCTGTTCTGGACATTTCACATAGATAGGATCATACAATATGTGGCCTTTTGCGTCTGGTTTCTTTCACTTAACATGTTTTCAAGGTTTACCCATGTTGTAGCATGAATATTTTATTCCTTTTAATGGCTGAATAATAGTCCATTGTATGTATACACCACATTTTATCTGTTCATTGGTGGATGGAAATGTGGTTTCTACTTTCTGGTTATTAAGAATAGTGCTGCTCTGAACACTTGTGTACAAGTTTTTGAGTGAACATATTTTTTCAGTTCTTTTGGGCATATACACAGGAGCATAATCCCTGGGTAACATGGTAATTCTATGTTTTCCTTTTTGAGGAAGTGTCAACCATTTTCCAAAATGGCTATGTCATTTTACATTCCCATCAGTGACATGTGAGGGTTCCAATTGCACCAAATCCTGGAATTGATTTTGCATATGGTGTGTGGTGAAGGTCAAGAGTAATTTTTTTTCAATATGGATATCCAATTACCCAGCACTACTGACTGAAAAGACCAGCCCTTCCAAACTGAATTATGCCATTTTTGTCAAAAGTCAAGTGTCTATATATGTGTGGGTCTATTTCTGAATTCAAGTCTGTTCTGTTGGCTATTTGTCCCTGGTGGCAGTGACACACGGCCCTAATTGCAACAGCAATAAAATAATCTTGATATACTGAGGTTTAAGTCCTCCAACTGGGTTCTTTTTCTTTAAGATTATTTCAGCTGTTCTTGGTCTTCTGTATTTCCATCTAACTTTTAGAATCAGCTTATCAATTTACACACACATGCCCCTGCTGGGGCTGATTGGGATTGTACCATATCTACAGATTAACTTTAGAAGAATTTATATCTTTTTGAGTCTTTTAAGCAATGAACATGAAAATCTTGTCATCTTAAAAGTCCTCATTAATATGTCTTAACATTGTACAGTTTTCTGTATAGAAGACTTGTATATTTTTTGATCGATTTATTCCTAGGTATTTATGGTTTCCTGATGCTACTATAATGTCATTTAAAAATTTTCACTTTAAAATTGTTTGTTGCTGGTTATAAAAACATATTTTTAATACTGTCCTTATATTCAATAACCTTGCTAAATTTGTATTTTAATAGTTTGTTATTTATATTTATTAATTCATATTCATTGTCTATATTTTATATTTTACATTTTAATAGTTTATCTATTAGATATTATCATTCACAATCACATTCTCTGTAAAAAGTGATGGTTTTGTTTCTTCCTTTCTAATCTTCATACCTTTTGTTTCTTTTAAAAATATTTTATTTTTTGCCTTACTGTCCTGGCTAGGACTTCAAGGACAATGTGGGATCGAAATGGTGATAGCAGATACTCCTGCCTTATTCCTAATCTCAAGAGACAGAAAACTTTTCCATATTTGGCCATTAAGCATGATGTTTATTGCAATTTTTTTTTTTTTTTGAGACAGGGTATTGCACCATTGCTCAGGCTGGGGTGCAGTGGCATGATCATAGCTTACTGCAGCCTCAAACTCCTGGGCTCAAACGATCCTCCTGCCTCAGCCTCCCAAGTAGCCAGAACTACAGGCTTGTGCCACCATGCCCAGCTAATTAAAAAAAATTTTTTTTTTTTTTTGCAGTGCTATGTTGCCCAGGCTGGTTTCAAACTCCTGGGCTCAAGCTGCTTCGGACTCCCACACTGCTGGGAACACCGGATCTCAGTTTTTTCGTTAATTGATTCATTTACTTCACATGCTTACTCAGTGCTGGTCAGTCCTCCCATGTCCAGGTCCT